>JAODUJ010356206.1:0-15086 GCA_027564615.1 Psolus chitonoides
ACCGATACCGATATCAGGCCGATACCGCCAATATCGGCCAATACCGATAGTGGTAACCGATAATCGGCCCAACACTACTCTAAACATTCATAGTGAACAATCCTCTGAAGTCAGTTGAAATAAAATAATTGTGCCCACACAAACGTATTTCATATGATCGCCATCAAATTATATGATTTCACTTCAGACACATTGTTGTGATGGTACTCAAATATGGAATAGATAAATTTACTATCAAGTTAGACCAACTCACTAAGCTCCTTTGAATAGCCAGAACATTGTTCTGTATTCTGAGTGAGGCAAATCTCTCTTGAATGGCTCTCTTCTTCTATGTGTATGAATGCAGACTTGTGAATAACCCACATGTATGCTTTAACCCATGCAGGGCTGTCTGGTCCAACATTCAGCTCAGACTGCTGACCAAATAAGTAAATAACCAAATAATTGAAAATTAAACAAATTACTGTTGCCATAATTCAACAATTTTACCACCATATCAGGCATGAGCATTTTTCATGTGAACATGAAATTCTGTATTTACTTGGTGGAACATCAAAATTGTTTTTAAAATAGGCATGGTACCAACAGTTGAAATGGTTTCACCATCAGAGTGCCCTCCCTGTAATTGAGTTTAAATGTATGTTTCAGGAAGCCTCATCCATCTAGGTCAACAGTTTTGTGCTCTCACCAACATGTGATGACTGGACAAGCAATATGTGAAATTGTATTCAGATTTCTTCAAATGAACGGATGCAGGTTTATAGTCCTGTATCAAGGTTAAGCACCTCACACGACATGCGTCTTATCTCCCTGATCATCAGTAAACTGATAAAGACCATGCCAGCACAATAAGTACACCTTCACTCACTAATGAGACTCAAGCCATAACCCTTTAGACCATGTCTGGGTCACATGTGACCCTACCTCTTCCCCTGACCATGCATAACTCGAAACTGCCATTAGATGCCTCAAATTTCGAGCATCGGGATGCAGGGGCACTGTGGCGTGACGATCCCAGGCTGTTGTGAACAAAAGGGACGGACTTGAGGCTCTCCTCGGCCATTGTCACACAAATTCCCCCCTGCCTAATGTCAGCCATGGGTTAACGACTCAATTAAAGCTACTTTTGTTTTTGTAGGAGCCATGGAAACACGCCATGCACTTTGCGCGACAACCCAGGGCTGTTGTGAACAAAAGGGACAGACTTAAACTTCCCTCGGCCATTGTCGGCCATTCCCCCTGATTAATGTCAGCCATGGGTTGAAGACTTAACCCCTTAGACCTCCTCATTCTGCCACATATCTCTCATTGTTTTGTTTATATTTTCTTCATCAGACACTTAAGGAGATGCTTGAGAACGGCATCGCATACCTCCACGAGGGCCTGTCTGAGATCGAGCAGCGGGTAGTAGAGCAGCTGTACTCTTCAGGGGCCATACAGGTGGTGGTAGCCTCCAGGAACATGTGTTGGGGGATGACCCTCAGCGCCCACCTGGTGGTGATCATGGATACACAGTACTATAATGGCAAGATTCATGTGTAAGTACTCCCCCCCCCTCCCATGCTAGGGTAGGGTCTCTTTGATATTGAGCAGCGGGTAGTAGAGCAGCTGTACTCATCAGGGGCCATACAGGTGGTGGTGGCCTCCAGGAACATGTGTTGGGGGAAGACCCTCAGCGCCCACCTAGTAGTGATCATGGATACACAATACTATAATGGCAAGATACATGGGTGAGTCCCACCTTTCACCTTTGTCTGATGCCACTAACCTTTTCAAAGATCCGCAGTGCCCATCTAGTGGTGATCATGGGTGCACAATACTATCATGACAAGATCCATGCATGAGTATCACCCCACCCCTCTGAATCACCTTCCAACCAGTGTTCTGTGCTGCTGACCCCTTCAAGGATCATGTGATGTATTAAAAAGAACGTACAGACATTGGATCGGCCCATATTTTGCACTATCGGCAAAACAACAGATCAACAATTTCATTTTTGCATCTACCAATATTTACCGATGTTGGAAAAAGAAAGTTGAGGATCAGTTTGTGTGAGAAAATCGGGTCATAAGCCTCAATATTTATGGTATTGGTGATCAGAATCAAACCTATAAATCTGCTGTTAAAAGGCCAGTGTTCGTAATTGGCCCAAAAAACACCTATGATATTTTCCGAAAAGTGATTTTCGCTAGCAATATGGTGTATAACAGTAATTGGTACATCTCATTGCAGTTACTAGACATTGCATCAGTGCAGTAAGGTAAACACTATGTGATAAAGAACATCGTTCACCAGGATTTTTCGCAACAAGACAAATCGCAAAAGATCGGATCGTACATCAGCCGATGTTGTGAAAAACATCAGCCATCAATCAGGATCAGGTTAAAAACCTTTTCAGATATTGAAATGATATATTTGAAGCAATTTTCAGTGACATTCAATACATTTGTTCCTTGTCAGTAGTCCGTAGTAATAATATATCAAGATCTATGCATAGTTTAAACTTGTAACCCCTCGCCCAATCTTTATCCCATCCCATTGGGTGAGGGTAAGTGACTAGTAGATGCCGTTTATTATGAGGTCGTTATTCTCTTCATTCCATTTAGCTATGTGGACTATCCAATCACGGATGTTCTTCAGATGGTCGGCCGAGCTAACAGACCAGAGGTTGAGCATGAAGGTGAATATATTACATATCAGAAAGCACAGTAGAAGACCCTAGTGTTACAGTATGTCACAGAAACCTTACATAAGACGTTTACGGTTCCCAGCCACTCTGGGAAACCTTGAAAATGAGTTGGCATTTTTCCAGTCAGAGAAAATTCAGAGAATTTGAGAAAAACACCAAATATCATGGAAAACAGGATTTTTTCCTGTGAACATGGGAGTAGGTACCATTTTCAAGTCTTTGGTATGACCCGGCCCAGAGTCAAACCTGAGACCTTCTGGCTGCAGGGCCGATGCTCAATCACTTTGCCATGCTGTTGATAAAACTGAAAATATTTATCATGGAATTTTTGGTTTTACTTAGGGAAATATCAGGGAAAATCAGAATCAGAATTTGTTTACATAAATTGCTGGGAACCCTGGCGTTACATGAAGGATCATGTAGGAAAATCACGAGAGTTTCGCATATTAACGAGATTAAAAAAAAAAAATTGTTCCAAGTTGTAAAACCCAAATGATTGTAGATTACAAATGCTTGGGGAATAGAAATATCCAGGTGACCTTAGAATGTGGATCCTGGTTGTTGATTTATAGTTAGTTCCAAAGTAAGGTTCTAGGTGCATCAATACACTGGCTTTTAATACCATTTCTGTTGGCGAGGAATAACGAATATGTGACTGATATAAGGACAAAATGTGTCGATAACCAATATTGAACAATATTGAAATCAGCGATCAATGGGTGGGTTTTACCTCCCAAAAAGGCCACAATCACACCCTCCCAAATTAGTCAATGGAGGTTGTGGGTGGCACTGGAATAATTGTACTATATATGAATGCTATAAGCTTTCCATCAGATGGCAGTTTTGGAGCTCTGTTAAAGCCTCATTAATGAGGGAAGACGAATTATTTGTGTTCCATACTCGTACATTCTCCTCCCAGGTTTTACGATACCTACCTCTTCCAACGCCACCAGCGACCTTCATTTGAGTGCAGGTTTTGATTGGTCCCTGACTCCTTTCCACATGACCTAGCCAACAAAGATGACTGCAGCGCAACATTGATTCCATGCCTAAAGTCTTTCAGGTAACATAATCATTCCAATCCTTTCCTTTAACACCAACTCCACACATCCATCTCAGCATAGATCCTTCATTTCGCTGGAGACGGGCTATAAAATCTTCAGTCTTGGGAGCCCAGCTCTCGCTGCCATACAGCATAGCAGTTCTGGCACAGGTACCATACATTTTGCCCCTGGTCTTAAGGGACAGAGATTTGTTTGTAAGCAGGGGGAGGAGTTCTTTAAACTTGGCCCATGCACATCCAGCTCAGGTGATAGTAGCAGCTGCACATCCTCCACCAGCACCAACCGAGTCCACCACAGCAAGCTGTTGGGCTTCAACGATGATATGGTCAGTGGGTAGATTGTTAATAGGCCGGGCAGTTCCAAGACATCTGCTGCATCGGAAATCTGGGTCCTCGGTTAATCTGTCAACGATGTTGGAGCATTTCTTATGCACCCAGTGCGAGCAACCATAGCAGAAGATTGAGTTCCTGCCAACAACTTTATGACAGACCCTGCAAGCAAATCTGCCCTCATCTTGAATCAGGACCACTGAACATCACCATTCATTGTTTTCTTCATATTTACTCTCTCCCTTGCTCTCCAACTTCCAGATCTTCAATCTTTCAACAAGTTCTTCCACACTCTCAGCAGCAATCACAAGGTCATCTGCGTAAGGCAGCTCAGGTGACCAGTGCCAGGACAAAACTTGCCACAGCAATGAATACTGTTCAATGTGGCTACTTACACCCAGGATTCTAGCTAGAGTACTTTGGGCAGTGGGGGCTCTATATAATTTTGAAAAAAATAGCGACAGCTAGTGTAGCGAGCAATGCGCTGCTGGTTACAGTCGGGGGCCCAGGGCCTGCCTGGGGCACTATTCTGTGTTTATATCATGATAACTATAATTGTGCATAATACAGTAAGTATATCTGTCCCTGAAAAAATCCTGAGTGCTGGGTGCATCGCCCAATTTTCTGCCCTAGTGCCGGACGCACAGCCCGACTGCTGGGCACCCGCCCGACAACGCCAATCGTAGCTACATCCCTAATTAAGTTTTGAAGAACCAAATAGCCAGCATTGGGGGCATAATGGCGGAGTGTTGGTGCTTGGGACTCTGGAGCCAAGAGCAGTGAGTTTAAGTACCACCTGAGCTGTTACATTGTGTCCTCGGGCAAGACACTACTCCACCTCACCTGCTCCAGTCTACCAAGCAGAAAATGGGTACTGTACTAGCCTCAGCAATGAACTAACATCTCATCGTAGGGGAGTTTCACACTCTTGTCCACTTCACATCAGTGTAACAGGCTTTAATCACTGACATAAATGGGTCCCATGGCCCAAAGAACTAACCTAGTAGAAATACTAGTTAGTGTGGAATTTTCATCAGTAGGTGAATATATGCTGTGGTACTGAGAATGTACTCATTTGCTAGGATTTCTACTGTTGTAACTAAGGTTTAAAATCTATTTTCTGTGTTTTCTCTGCTGACAGTGAGCAAGTGTGTTATATTATGCCAGGGATCCAAGAAGGATTTCTATAAGAAGTTTCTATATGAGCCACTCCCTGTCGAGGTAAGCAGTTCTTATTTTTACCAGGTTCTTAAAGGAGTTTGTGTTACCAGATTGCCATCCCATCTAATCAAAACAATACTACACTTGTGAGAATTAACTGAACTCTGACATTTGTTTTGAAAAATACTATTATTTAGAAGAACAGGGCTGTCTAACACAAGCCTAGCCTACCTGAACACATTGTCTGCCCAAACAATGCAACATTCATAACCTCTTCTTTCAGCAATATTTCCCGCAAGTAAAGTTATTTTTGAGATTGTCTGATGATACTGAATGATCTCATCAACAAATAATGAAATTTTACTCTTCTCTCTTTGGCTCAAATGTAAACTGATGTTTTGTGACATGCATACATAAATACCACCACATTGATAACCTCTGAATCTTGGCACCCTGGTGCTCCTCTGTACACTATGGGTGATATGCAGAAGAGGCAGAATAATTGTGATGTGTGATTTTGAGAATCAAACAATTTTGTGTTCTCAGTTCTGAACACATCACAACATTTATTTGTTTTAAAATCAGTGATTGCTTCATCAAGATTATAAAATGCTAAGAAATATTCGGGAAATCTTTCGAAATTAGTTAATGGTCCGGCCATTTGGCTATAGATGTAACCGTCAGTTACTGCATTACTCCTTATCAGCAGTAAAGATATCTTGAAAATCATTATCATTTCACAATATACAATACAGCCATCAAATACTACCTATCATTATCAAGTATGGGTACTTCAAATGTAATTGCTACATGTATTTACACCAATGAAGAATCTGATTCATGAGTGGTATTCTTATCCATAGCTATTTATATGATGTGTGTGATGTTCAAGTGGTTAACCCTTAAGTGCCCCCCTGGGTGTGCTTGACACCCACCTCTTCACATGGCCACGGGGTGCTCGTCACTGCGCGCTACATATAATACTAGTATTTTCGAGCAAGAGGCGCTGAAGTGTGAACCTGCCGGAATGTGGCAAACAAAGAGCCAGGCTTAAGGTGTGTTTTCAGCTCTTGCGACACTATTGTCCTGCCAAGGCCCCCTGTTAAACTGGCTTTGTGTGCCTAAGGGTTAAAGCCCCGGTCTTGTGATCTAAGAATTGAAGGTTCTAGTTCTGGTCGGACTGTTAGTTGTGTTTAGACAAGGTACTTTATCCCAATTGCTTCTCCCCACCCAGTAATATATAAATGGGTACCTGCATGGCTAACTTTGATGCTCTGTATTGTGACTGTTGGGCTATGGGAAGTCCCCTCGGGGACACAATGAGGCAGGGATAGCGCTGGAAATACATTTTTGGGAGGGATTTCAGTACCCTAGGGGGGAATTCAAAATAAAAAGTCAAGGGTGTAAATTAGAAATAGCCTAACACACTGTAGTATAGGTCAATTTGGGCCTATACCAATTAATTTTGGCTAAATTTTTACAAAATTACAAATACAAATACAAACTTTATTCTAATTTTGTTATGGCTACAAAAAGCTATTGGCATACAGGCGTAGCCGAAACGACAAAAAATGGCGGTATTTCACACAATGTGGGAATGGATGATAACCTTGCGGGATTCCTGCAATCGCGCTGCTAATGCCAACTCTGCAATGAGGTGACACACTATAGAACAGCTTGAGGTTTGGGTTTCTGATGACCAGGGATAAAGACATCAAATTGACATTTAATTTAAGATTAGATATGCCTTTTGTCATTTGCAGAATGGGAGTGGTGTAGTGCATGGAACTAAAATATTTTTACCTCAAAATTAACCTGTTTGAAAATGTGACCTCTGTTTAATCTGTACATTAAGGAATTATTTCTGTGTGCAGGTAAAGTGTACTTGTTTGAATCCTCAAAATTAATTCACTTGAGTCTTCCTCATTTGTTGTGTTAAGATCATTACAGTTAAATTGTTCTTTTTTAAGTTACCAATGATAATTTGAAGGACTCCGTGAGTTAGCAACAAATTTATTCCACCACCTTCATAAAATTTTGCTCAAGGCTGATAGTCATAGTTTAGTATCTACTGAAGCTCATCTAGGAACCCTGAAGCCAAGTGTGATTGATCATGGATGAACACCGGCGATAGCTCGCCTTCTCTTTTCGAAAAGTGCTCCCGGGACCGCCATTTTACGTCCCCATCCGAGGGACGTGAGTAAAACTCTCAGCCTTAAGCTACTTTCCTAAATGCTGAGAGAGGTGGTAGCAACCTGTCCGTCATCACTGCAGGATAGCCATACCTAACCAATGAACCTATTTTCCCTTGCTCTCCCATCACAACAATATCGACAACTGACAATGTAAAAAAACCTAAATAGACAATGTTAAAATATGGCTATTGATGAAATGCTCCTCTGAAGTTTTTAATAACAATTCTGCCCAGACCTAACATCCAAAATGTTCATATTACTACCCTCGCAAAGATACATTTGTATTTCATTGTCATTGCAGCCTTCATAACCTACATTTGTGTGGTTACGAAAGATGCAGGACTGCAAAATACGATTGTTTCATCATCAATTTAGAAGTAAAATTTTGTTATAGATTTACAGTCCAGAGAAAGGTCGATGGATCGAGCTTGGACCGCTGGATATTCTACAGATGTTGGGGCGAGCTGGGAGACCACAGTATGACACCAAGGGGGAGGGGATACTAATTACTGGCCACAGTGAACTACAGTATTACCTCTCACTGCAGAACCAACAGGTATGTCTCAATTGAATGGGTGATAATAATAATAATAACAGAGATTATATGAGAAACCACAGGGTATTGGGGGAGGGGAGGGTAGGGGATACTAATTACTGGACACAGTGAACTACAGTATTACCTCTCACTGCAGAACCAACAGGTATGTCTCAATTGAATGGGTGATAATAATAATTATAATAATAACAACAGAGATTATATGAGAAACCACAAGGTATTGGGGAGGGGAGGGTAGGGGATACTGATTACTGGACACAGTGAACTACGGTATTACCTCTCACTGCAGAACCAACAGGTATGTCTCAATTTAATGGGTGATAATAATAACAATAACAACAGATATTATATAAGAAACCACAGGGTATAGGGAGAGGGGAGGGTATACTGGACACAGTGAACTACGGTATTACCTCTCAC
The DNA here is from genome assembly GCA_027564615.1 of Psolus chitonoides. Lineage (NCBI taxonomy): Eukaryota > Metazoa > Echinodermata > Holothuroidea > Dendrochirotida > Psolidae > Psolus > Psolus chitonoides. Next base: position 8,415 of record JAODUJ010356206.1, read on the forward strand.
TACACAACTAACAGGTATGACTGTGGCATGAAAGGGTTGATAATGATAAAGACTATTAGTGGAACCTATATAATCCTAACACAAGGCCTATCAATGGGAACAGGTGTATCTCAAATTTTGGAGGACAATTGCTCCTTTCACAGGAACACAAATATCACATAATGCTGTAATTATACAGTTTATACACCAGTTTAAATGTCAGGTTGAACTCGCATGTAATTAAAGTCCTTGTAGCAGTATATTCTCTCCATTAAGTGGGTCATAACACAAGACTTATTCATGTACCTGAGAATGTTTTGTTTCTTCATTATCAAGCTGCCAGTGGAAAGCCAGCTGATCTCAAAGCTGGTTGATAACCTGAATGCAGAGGTGGTGTTAGGAAACATTCAGAACATGAAGGATGCCATCAATTGGTTGGGGTATACGTACCTCTATATCCGGATGATGCGCAACCCTTCCCTGTACGGTATCCCTGTGGATGCGAAGGACACGGACCCCTACCTAGAACAGTTCCGTATTGACATCATCCACACAGCTGCTATGGTCCTTGACAAGAACAACCTCATCAAATATGACAAGAAGTCTGGAAACTTTCAGGTAAAACCTAATAATACAGACATCTGTCTGCTAGTGCAGCTGTATTTTATTTCTCCAAAAACTGAATACATGGAGTAGGCCATTATTTGTTCAGAATAAACACCAAACAGTTCTGTATCAATATACATATGGCTGCTATGATATGTGATGAGAACATTTGATGAAAAGTCTGGAAATTTCCAGATGAGTTCTAACAAGAAAAAACAGCTATTTCATCTGTATTTTGTATGTCAATAATATACTATTATAAGTAATGTTATTAATCGATTGGGTCACGCCCTGAGCAGTTACAACTCTATATCATCAACAACATTCCTATGATCCTAGACAAAAACAATTTCATCTGGAAAGTCTGGAAACTTCCAGTTAAGAAAAAACGAGAATGCAATTAGTTTATGGCGAATTTAGTTGCTAATAACATTTCTCTGTATGGTATGGGAGTTATGATGTTTTAAAAGTAACAAATTCCCTAAAAAGTGTGTCATAACAGAGAAACATCCTTCATGATCATGGGATGACTATTTCCTAGACCATGATAGGTGTTTGTTTAAAAGTAACGAATTCCCTAAAAAGTGTGTCATAATAGAGAAACATCCTTCATGGTCATGGGATGACTATTTCCCAGACCATGATAGGTGTTTGTTCAAAGTTCACAAGTTTTAATGAATGAAATGTAAGGAACAATTAATACATTTTTGACATGAAAAGAATAAATGTTACAAGATATTTTCTTGTACTTCTGAGTTGTAAGTTTTTATCCCCAGTATCTGTAATCTATTACATTTTTCCACACAGATGACAGAGTTAGGACGCATTGCCAGCCACTACTACTGTACTAACGATTCAATGAGCACATACAACAGTCTACTGAAGCCAACGCTGAGTGAGATTGATCTATTCAGAGTGTTCTCTCTGTCGTCTGAATTCAGAAACTTGGTCGTGAGAGAGGTTTGTTATTCAGCTAGTTTATTATCACATAAATATTGTAGGATACATTGCTATGCTCTGAAAAGGCTCATATCAAATTCAGTCGAAGCATTTTTATAGACACCTATGTTACAAATAGTGTGTGGGACAAACATTTCATGCATGTGCAAGTGTTCATGCACATTAATTTTTGTAATTGGTAAATACCCTATAATCCACTGCAATCATTGTTACATAAACCATGATTTTATAACATCGTGGGCTTGGGATATTTCTACTGAGTCCATTTATTCAGCTGTGATAAGTTCAACTTTTTTCCAAGCATATTTCTATGAACACTTTATACAATCTTTGTGATTACTACGTACAAAATTCTGTATATATGGTTTTGTGTATTTTTCCCTTTGTTGCAGTATGAAGATAAAATATCAATAGTATAAAATATATATGCAGTGTAAGCCAGTTGGGGCTAAACATGAGTATCAAGCAAATTACAGGATACAAACATGGATAAAATTGCAGCTATGTTTTGCTCTGATATGGTATACTTATCAAGATCCTGAATTATTCAGCATTATATCTGAGGACTATTGTGATAATTAATCCACTATTGTTATTTACTGTTATTTATAACCAGGAGGAGAAGTTGGAGCTTAACATGCTGCTGGACAGGGTACCCATCCCTATTAAAGAAAGCATAGAAGAACCAAGTGCTAAGGTCAGTGTATTTAATGTGGCACATCGATTTTATTTTAGTGCTATATCCTGACATTACTAATACGGTTCATCTGATATCATGCCACATAAGTGGTGAATAAATCAATCAAAATGCTATAAGATTGTGACATAATCTTAGACTGTTTTAAATTTTGATTATTTTATTTGATTATTTACTTATTCATTAATGAATTGAATAAGTGGTGAAAAATCAGCCAAAATGTTGGAAGGTTGTGACAAACCTAATATATATGTTGGGACAAGAAGTTTTGGTATGTAATTCACTGAAGTGATTACTCATTAGTTAGGGGATAATTACCAGGCTAAGTTACAGGAATATGCTAGCCTAACAGTAAGGAGGATGCATGCTGACCTAGTTGTAGTCTTGCAACTGTCAGTTGAAAGGTGATGAGTTAGAAAGTCACCTTGGTTGTTCATGTTGCATCTTCAAACAAGACACATTACTCTAGAGGTTATCCAGTAAGGAATGAGTTAGGCAGCAGCCAATGAGTTTTCCTTACTCTGGATAAGGATATCACTTCCATTGATCTAACCAGACTATATCATTCCTTACAGGTCAATGTGTTACTGCAAGCATTCATCTCACATCTGAAGCTGGAAGGGTTTGCTCTCGTCTCAGACATGGTCTACATCACTCAGGTAAACATATTAATCTCTTAGTCATAGATGACAACTGTTATGTCTCTATGACTGTCTTTGGAATTGCCCCTTTCCTTAAAGTGCTATTCACAATCTTGCAAAATGATACTATATATCACATCATACCCTTTATTTTGCAGTGACAAATGTGCAAAAAAAAGAAAGCATGCGCGAAAGGATTTCCTGTTTTTCAGTCAAAATTTAAATTGGGAAGTAATGCATTTTCAATCGTTTCTCATTTTCAAATGATATGAAACAGTTGTATTTTATTGTCATTCTAGGTTTTATTGGTGAAAGAAACTATTTTAGTTTATTATTTTCACAAACCTGTTCACCCTGCATGCAAGAAATTTATTGCACTTCTTGAGAATGCAATACATCTCTGTGAGAAAGTGTTTCCCGTCAAGTTATGTATGCAAGATGTCCATTACTGAAATTTATTGTTCATATTTTTAAACCTCGTTGCAATAGAAAATGTTGCACAATAATGGTTCAACTTTTCTTAACTCTTCATGATGTGTTTTGTCTCACCACATTCCCCATGAACAGGTCCATACAGGTCAAACTTTTTGTTGCTTTGTGTTGTATCAGATCCTATTGCTCCTATGGGATCCCTGATAACCCGTCTCCATTTTCAGGATTTGCTATAATATAATGTTGGATTGTCAGATGCTTTGAGACATCGAATTTAAACATTGAAAAAACTCTTGACAATGCTTGTGATTGGTATTTAGGCTCCCTTTAGTGAGTAGAACAAGTGCTTTGTTCTTGTTGGAGGAGATCCAGGATCCTTTTGGGGAAATAGAGGACAAGAACGAGCCCAACTCGTACAAGCTGGGGCCAGATAAAGTTGATCTAAGAGGTTGTAGAGTCTGGGGAGCACAGTTCTGAATATACACCGAACATGGCCTGGGCTTTCGTCCTGGAGTGGATGTACAGTCGCAGTGGATGTAGAATACTATGTGATAGTGACGTCATCGTCCATCTCGAGTAGCTATGGCTGCGATTTATTTTTATTTTCATCAATTAACGGTAGTGCAATGATTTTCGAAGTATAATAACATTAACACCGAATTTCAGACTCGATATCACAATTAAAAAAATATTACAATTAACATTAACATCACAACCCCTCCCCTTCCCTCACACCGCACCTCTCCCCCAGTCATGTACGCTCTTGATATGGTGTTTCATCAGTTTGAGTTCCAATTTAATCCTCTTGTGCCTTCCATCAGTCACTGTATACTGTATCCACCTCAATAATCTGCCATTCATCTGCACACAGCTGAGAATCTTTTCTATTAAGCAGACTGATATTACTGCCAGTGATCACTCTAAATTCTCAGTCAGATTCACCACCACTCATTACACACAATGGGCCTATTGCATTACATTCATTACAACCAATAAATAATGGAAACACTGACCATCTCGTAACCTCAAACAGCGAGCTAAAACAGTGTGACAGAGGGACAAAGAGGAATATAGGCTTGTTCCCTTCGGGACCAGCAATAAAATATATAAACATGTTAATTTGCAAGACAAACACTGGAAGGTGGCTGTTAATTCTACTGTCCTATGTTTTGTTCTTACAGTCTGCGGGCCGTCTGATTCGTGCAATATTTGAGATTGTTCTCCACAGAGGGTGGGCTCAGCTCACTGATAAGACCCTTGCTTTGGCTAAGATGATTGACAAGAGAATGTGAGTATATTGCACTTACCTTGTTTCTGTTGTCATATCAGTAGGGGTCTGCATCGCCTGAATCATTTGCCTCTGCCAAATGATGCGGTGAGGTTGTATCATACAAAAAATTCTATACCTTAAAATTCATCAAGATTTAGTCTAGTATGATCTAGGCAATTTAAGATAGACCGAGTTTGATAAGCTTAGAGTTATCTTGAGAAAGTTATTTTGAAGAAAATGTAGCACTGAAGTCGGTTCAAAATATAGTTATGCCCAAATTTGATCATATGTTGGCCAATCAAGTGAAATGATTTGACATTGGTATAATTGTTTTCAAAGATAAATTGGGAGGCAAAGTACAATATTTCTGTCTTTCATTTGGACTTGCTGTGAGGCACTTAGTGCCTTTAAGTTTATTTATTTTAATGTGTATATTTGCCTCGGTTGTTTAGATAAATATATGTTATATTTGTATTGTTACGTTCATGCAGTAGGCCATCCATGCAGATTGTGAATCGTCAAGAAAAAACTATTGCAGTTTCTTGCTGTTGTAATAATTTTATATAGAAATTGATATCCTTCATCTTTCAAGCCTCACTAACAATTATTGATATTATACAAGCTACATAATTATGTATGTGTACTGTTGGGATAAATGCATCACTTAGAGAATCTAATTTCATGACTCTTCTCACACTTGCCTTCCTTTTGATTCTCTTTGAGTTTGTGTTCCATAAAATTTTCATTCCTTTACCATCTTTGTTTTCAGTTGTTGAAAAAATATGATGATTGGTTAACTTGTCTCAGCAGGATTGTTTGGAAGGGAATAGAGCTCTATGTTGATGATAAGTTATTATTCAAATTTCAAATACCAATTTATACCATTGCCATCAATGGTACATACAGGGTTTGCTACAGTTTGCTACAGTGCTATTGAGATTCAATAGCACCTTAGTATTGTCAAAAATTGCTGCTGCATTACAACAATGGTAACTTCAATTCAGTCTGTAGGACTGTGGTCTACACTGTAGTGCACAGTCACGAACCCCAAGTCAAAATGTGCAGCTGTTTTATTCACGCGTGTTCACGTTGAATTGAAGTTAGCAACGTGGTCTACAATGACTACTACAAAGAACGTAGATGCAGAAACTATTTTTGTGCCAACTAAATAAAATTCAGTTCCTAATTTCTCTTTTACGAAATGATTTTAGGTCAAATGAACACTATCAGATGTGATCATATTGAAAATACTTTCTAAATATACCAGAACGGTTTGTGAACTCGACAGTTTTTACAAGCGATCCACGGTTAACCGCACGGACCCTGTATGTACCTTTAAGTAATATTACTTGGAAGCAAATCTGGTCTACATATGTGTTGATTTTAATAGCTGGGAATAATCCAACTGAATTGAACATCAACCGCCTGTACCTGGAAGTTAACAACATATGTATGTATGTGTGCGATAAATAACAGGGTTGCCTATTGGGTTGCCCATCCAGGGGGAGTCTTTCCAGAGCCTTTTAAAGGTACATACATGGTTCGTTACAGTTACAAAACCAGTTTTGAAACAAAATTTGTCATAGGCATGTCACTAGAAATGTCTGATAATTATGATTTTGCTTTCGTCGGAAGTTTAATCAAAGTAGAATTGAGTAGAATTTGACAAAAATTGAAATGAGCTTCAAGGGTGTCTCTCAGTATTTTCAAGAACAATTGCTGTGACATAACTTCAGCTTCAGTCTGTTTGGAAAACTGTGTAATACGTACTATGTATTTTTGATTCCTTGCCAGAGGCGAAAGGAATCTATGCAGTCATGCATGTCTGTCTGTGTGTGATGCCGGCTTGTAATCACGATAACTCAAAGAGGGTATCGTGGATCGGTCTCATACTTGGTGGGTAGGTTACCCATAGTGAGTGGATGAACGCTATTTATTTGGGTACTGATCTCATGTATATTAATGAGTGGGCGGGGCTTAGAGTGAATTTCTTTAAATGTTGATATCTCTGCAACCGTATGTCCGATTTCGATGAAACTTGGTTTGGTGGTATTGGTAGGAGGTGTAGTATATGTGTGGGTGATATG
>JAODUJ010357317.1:0-15085 GCA_027564615.1 Psolus chitonoides
CATGAACCCTAATAATTTTAGTACAGTTCCATAATCATTTGAGGTCAACAGAGGTCAAACACTGAAAACCTTGTAATCGCGATATCTGAAGAACGCCAACCTTTGCAAATTTCATATTGGTCATGTACCTTCCCCAAGTTCCCGATACTGAGCACATGAAACTTATTGATGTTAGTACAATACGATGGTCAATTGAGGTCAACAGAGGTCAAACGCTGGAAACCTTGTAATCGCGATATCTGAAGAACGCCAGCCTTTACAAATTTCATGTTTGGCACGTGGCTTCCCGACACTGAGCACATTAAAAATTTTGATGTTATTAAAGTTCCAAGGTCATTTGAGGTCAACAGAGGTCAGACACTGAACACTTTGTGATCACGATATCTGAAGAATGTAAGTTTTCACGAACTTGATATTTGATATATATATAGCTTCTACAAGGTCGGGGAGGGGGGGGGGGGGGAATACAGCTGATCATATGGCACCAGAAAGCACCTAAAACCACGGAGCTTGCAGGACCCTAAGCGTGCCCTGGGCACAGGCTATAAGAGCTTCGCGCTACGCGCCCGCACTTCCTGCTTCTCCGGGTTCGATTACCACCAACAACAACTAAAGAGCCAAGTGGCCAAGCCGTAGCCCCCAGGAAGGCGACGGTCAACAACAACAAAAAAATAATAATAATAAAGAGCTAAGTGGCCCAGCCGTTCCATCTAGGAAGGCAACGGTCCAAAAACCTCTCCAAGCTTCGCCTCCAGAATTTCGGAGAATTTCAATTAGTGACACTGGGCCTAGCCGTTTGTAGTAGACAAAAAGTTCGCTATTGGGAGAAGGAGAAGTTTTATACTTTTTGAACTCTGTCTACTCATCATCATCATCATCCGCACATGATAAAAAGGTTTAGCCTCACGTGCCAAATACTGCTCATATGGCAGCAGAAAGGATATAAAATCCCAGAGCTTTTTTGAACCCAGCTAAAACAGCTTCGCACTACTCGCTCGCACATGATTCTGAGGGTTTTCCTCAAGTTGTGCTAAATACAGTTCATATGGCCCCAGAACGCACTTCTTAAGACCCCATCGGAGCTTCCAGGGTCCCACGCAGGCGCTGGACCCCGTAGCGGCTATAACTTGATAAACCAAACTTCAATTGAGCTCATACTTGGTAAGTTTGTTCATTAAAGTCAGTAGGGGGAAATGGTCTATAACGGGCCCTGCGGCTAAAATGGGAATGTGCGAAATTAGGCTACTTCGATTGAGCACAACCCATATTAGGTGTGATAGTATGCAAATAATGAATGGTTATGAGTGCGATAGTAAAAATGGTTCATGAGTTGAAAGATTGAACGTTCCATTTAACGAAGCAAAGCCGAGTTCAATTCAAATTTTCAACGAATTAAATGTTTTTACTATTGCACGAATGAAAAACATTCATTATTTGTTTTATACAACACCTTTTGAATGATTAATAGAAATTTTCAAATACGTACTTCATTCTGATAGTAATATACACTGCAATTTGAGCTAAGCGTGCAATAGTAATTGCTAATACATGGTACAAATACATGGATCGGACTGCAATTTTACCTAAGCGTGCAATAGTATACAAATAATGAATGGTCATGAGTGCGATATTGAGTTGAAAGATTGAACGTTCCATTCAACGAGGCGAAGCCGAGTTTGAATAGAACAAGTTCAATCTTTCAACGAATGAAATATTTGTACCATTGCACGAATGAAAAACATTCAATATTTGTTTTATACAACACCTTGAAAAATATCGGTGATTCGGTGTACTTACATTCTGATGATGATATCTACTGCAATTTGATTCTTGACTTCCACAATTAAAACAGACATTTTCACAGTGCAACGAACTACGATCACTGCTGTGTACGGTGCGTACCGTCGGCCAATACACGCGGTCAAACTTTGTTGGATCGAACACAGCGCGTTAGGTGGTTTTCAGCTCGTATCATAATGAGGTGTCCGTGACGTAATAATACACGAGTACATACAGACCATCTGCTTTTTTTCACTGAACGCACGGTTTGATCCAAGCGTACAATGGTATACAAATAATGAATGGTTATGAGTGCAATAGTAAAACTATGTCATGAGTTGAAAGACTGAACGTCCATTCAACGCCTTGAAAAATATCAGTCGGTATGATGATATCCACTGCAATTTGATTCTTGACTTCCACGATTAAAACATACATTTTTACAGTGCAACTAACTACGACCACTGCTATTATCGTACTCTGTTGGATCAAACACAGCGCGTTAGGTGGTTTTCAGTTCTTGTCATAATGCTTCGTCCGTGACGTAATAATACACATGTGCGTCCAAACCATCATTTTTTCACTGAACGCACGATTTGATCCAAGCGTGCAATACTAGTAAATGCTAATACATGGTACTATCGCACGGTTGATGACGTATAGGCGTGCAATAATATATTTATTTAATGGCATGTGACCAGCAATCGTCCAATCAAATGGATATAATTGGGTGTTGTATAATGATTGCTAATACATGGTACTATAGCATGGATCGGTGACGTAGGCGTGGAATAGTATATTTATTCAATGGCATGTCACAAATAATTGTCCAATCGAATGTCGAGGATATAATTGGGTGTTGTATAATAATTACTAATACATGGTACTAATGCGTGGATCGGTGACGTAGGCGTGCAATAGTATATTTATTCAATGGCATGTGACCAGCAATCATCGCAACCATCCCGATTCATATTCCATCATTTCTGCAAGTAAGACTGTTATAAACACTCATTTGTACCGAGAACAATAGGCTACATGGCTGGAATTCACTCCCACACAGCACTATTACCATTCACAATCTTGACAGCTTCAAGGAAGCAGTTAGCCACCACCTAAAGCCGACGTCAAGACTGGACTAGCAAGACTTTTTTGTTTGACTGCCAGCCTGATCCTGACCGTTTGGCTCCTTTAAGGAGCGTTGGCCAGTATTATTTATGGAGTCCGAAGTCCAATCAAATGTCGAGGATATAATAGGGTGTTGTATAATGATCGTAAAATGAAATGAGACTTACCTGTAAGTTTGAATTTGATAAAGTTTATGATTACTAACAATAGTATTTTGGAACCATATTTCCTCCAATTTGCTAAAATGCATTGGTGAGAAGCAAAAGAAGCAGTACTATATATGATTTGGTAGACCTGGTAGATTAGATGCTCTCAACGTAAGTGCCCTATGTAATTTCGGTAAGATATAATTGCTAATACATGGTACTAATGTAGCTTCCTATAGCAGTCCACGGTGGGACTATACTGGAAGTGTGGGATCCTCACGAGTCCCACGGCCAGAGGCGTTAGAGGTTACCGTGCGTTGCCTACAAACATGACGCAAAGTACCGAGGGAGGACTCGAACTAGGGATCCATCGCACCAGAGTCCAGAGCGTTACCGATCGACCATCACGCAACCTCTATGCATGTATCGGGGACGTAGGCGTGCAATAGTATATTTATTTAATGGCATATGACCAGCAAACGTCCAATCAAATGTCGAGGATATAATTGGGTGTTGTATAATAATTGCCAATACACAGTACTAACTACTAATGCACGGATCGGTGACGTAGGCGTGCAATAGTAAGTTAGATTTTATATTTATTTAATGTTCCCTCAGGCGTTCCACGTCATCTGTTTTGGGGCCAACTCTCTCTCTGGTTTATATCCAATAATATTGTTCCGGGTATAGATACGACTCTTCGGTTGTTTGCCGGTGACAGTATTTTATATAGAGAAATTAGAAGTAGTGATGATCAGTTTAAACTACAAGAGAATCTTCAGAGAGTCTTCAAGTTCAAATAGGCCGAGTAGAACCGTAAACATGCGGGTATCAAACCATTCAGGCAGGGCTGCAAGGGTAAATTCCTATAAATACTACTTCTTTGTGCGCGTTATTCCTGTTCGAAATAGTTTGCCTACGGCCTTGATCACTAGCCTAACTGAAGGGGGGGGGGTCGCCTCACCACTCTTGGGATTTTTTGCGATTTCGTCGGTACATTCGTGGTCTGTCGGTAAATTCGGTACATTTGGATTACTGCCCCCCCCCCTCCCCACTTTCGACACCCTAGTTACGCTACTGGCCTTGATAACTGTTCCATATGTTCCCCTGAATTTACTTGCACCTATTGTCTTCGTTGGGCACATTGTTTCGCATGTCGGCACAGCCAGGCGCGTAGCCACGGGAGGGTTTCGGGGTTACCCCCCCCCCCATCCTTACATGACCCAAGTGGGGAAATGAGCACGCGAATGAAAACAATGCGAGAAAGTCACCAGTTTCTTTGCAAAAAATATATTGCACCATTTTGCATCTGAGGACCTGTAAATTGCATTTTCCGCGAAAGGGGAGGAGGAAACCCGCTCCCCTTAGACCCTCCCCAGTTCCATAAACGATAACCCCCTCCATGTTAAATCTCTGGCTACGCGCCTGGGCACAGCACAAAACTCCTTGGACAAGCGGGGCTTTTTAGGAGCATATGATTCAGGATTCAAGAATGGCATTTGACCCAGCCTACAGCTTAGTTACTAACTTACTTCAATTCATGCCAATTTACAATCCAGTCACATTTTAAAAAAGGTTATTAAAAGCCTAACCATCGTGTTAGGCAAAATAGATTACCAAAAGGGCTCTGTGCCACTGTTTTATTAGTTAGCTTACTTGACGGGGATATTGAAGTCAACCCGGGGCCAGTAAATCGTGTTGCTAAAAAGCCAAAATACCCCTGTGATATGTGCAACTGCTCTGTCGAAAACAATGATAAAGCTATCCTATGTGACTGTTGTGACACCTGGGCCTGGCTTTACGAAGACCTATTCATTGCTGAAATTTTCCCTGATAGATACCATGTGATTTATAGGAAAGACAGGAAAAACAGAGGTGGAGGAGGGGTATTTATTGCCATCAGAGAGGAACTTCCCTGCACTGAAAGATTCGATTTGGACCAGGAAGGTAGTGAACAGGTATGGTGCCAGCTGCCCGTGAAAGGTGAACATATTTCCATCGGTTGTTATTACCGCCCTCCCCCTATGAGCGATGATCTTAACTTACTTGATGCCAGCCTCATCCAAATTAGACAGGAAGTGCAATCTCCCTACATCATCTTAGGAGGGGACTTTAATGTTCCCAGCATGTCTTGCGATGCCACCGAAGTGGATCCATAGTGCCCTTCAAACAAAAATCCGAACAATTGCTGATGACCACTGTCTGGATCAATTAGTTAATGTTGCTACTCGTAGAAATGTAAACGGAACCCAGAATATACTTGATCTATGTTTTACGATCCGCCCATCTCTGGTTAATGGAGTTTACTCATGTGCACCGATATCAGACCACAATATTGTTATGGTAGACATTGACACTAGTATGCCAATCCCCATAAAACCACCAAGAGAAATATTTTGTTGGAAAAAGATGGACGAGGACGGTTATAAACACAGTTGTCAAAGTTTTGCTACAAATTCTCTTGAAAACAAGCCAGAATAAAATTCTGTAAATGAAAACTGGAACTCTTTAAAAACACCATCATTAGCCGAGTTCATAGACATGTCCCAACTAAACTGATCAGAGGGAGAAGTCGCTCACCTTGATCCACCCAATTATTTAAAATTCAAAGCAGGAAAAAGGGAAGATATTACACTAAAGCCAAACAACATCAAAACCAGCCTTACTGAGACCTCTTCATGAAGGTACGCTGCCAAGCAAAGAGAAAACCCAGGCAAGCTAAAAGGGATTCCAACACTGACCTTTATCAATCTGGAGAGTCCCGAAAATTTTGGAGGTACATCAAATCCCAAAGAAAGGAAAATGTGGGTCCACAAACTCTCAAGGTTGGGGAAAAAACCCTCACTAACGATAACGATAAGGAAAAGGCTGAAGTCCTTTCCACCCAATTGCAAAGCGTATTTACAGACGAAGACCTTAACATAGGCCCATATCCACTTTACCACCAAGTACTTTCCCAGATATACCAGATTTTAATATTTCCCTCGAAGGTGTAGAGAAACCATTCTCAACACAACACACAAGCAAAGCTGCGGGGCCCGACGACATACCAAACTTTGCACTGAAAGCTGCAGCGGTGGAATTAGTACGATTAGTACCTTTCATGATCTTTCACTAAATCATTATAATCGTCGAACTATAGACCTGGCTATTTTAGACTTCAGTAATGCCTTTGACGTAGTGCCCCACCGCCGTCTCTTGCTAGAGCTAAACTCCTACGGAATTCGTCATAAAACCCTACATGGATCAATGACTTTCTGACAGATCACTTACAAAGAGTTGTAGACTTCTGGTGAACGGAAACTCATCCCCATGGAACCCAGTTCTGAGTGGTGTACTACGGGGCACTGTTTTAGGTCCCCACCTGTTCATCCTTTATATTAACGACATCACCGCGTGTGTTCACTAATCGATAAGACTGTTCGCTGACGATTGTATTATCTATGAGCCTATCACCTCTGTTGGTAACGAAATTGCATCCCAGGACGACCTGAACAACCTTGTGAACTGGTCTACAAAGTGGGAATTGAAATTTAACTCATATAAATGCAAGGTTATGCGTATTTCAAGAAAAAAGATATCCCGGGAGTGTGAATTATATTATGCTCGACAAAACCCTCGGAGATGTTAAAGATGACAAATAGACAAATACCTAGGAGTATATCTCCAGAATAATTTAAAACGGGATCTAGCCACGCTGCCTCCATGCACGGCTACCAAAGTATCAAACTTTATCCAGAGGAACTTTAGCCACTGTTCTAGGAAGATTAAAGCCGATCTCTATCTACACAACTGTTGTCTAGCCATACCTTGAATATGCAGCATGGAATCCCGGCACTAAGACTAATAAAGAAACTCTCCAGGAAGTCCAACGTCAGGCAGGCAGGTTTGTTGCTGGTGATTATAACTCAACTTCTTTCGTGACAGAAATGTTAGAGGCCCTGGGTTGGGACTCTATTGAGGACAGAAGACAAACCCAGAGATTAATTATGTTCCATAAAACCATCATCAATGATGTGAACCTCGACCTGGATTCATACCTCAAGCCAAAGACAAGTAGGACCAGACGCACCAGACAAACAGTTCGTTATTTCTCATCATTCATCAACTCCACACATACAGTCATTCTTCGTTGAAACTGCTGCTGCTTGGAATGTCCTCCCTGAAATGCTGTCATGTCAAGTCCCTGAACTCTTTCGTAAACCACCTTAAGTCCAAAATTTACTGTAAGACATCAACACCCATTGCCTAATTGCTAAGACCGTCCCTCTCGTCAAAACTTCCAGTTATGCGCCCACGATCGCGAGGTGTCTTTTGGGAGTGAAGACTACAAGGTACTACATTTTCTTCATTTTAAGAAAAAAATCCATAAAACCAAAATGTATTATGACTCATTGGCTGAAATAAGCTGACAAAAAAGCTGAAATTTATTTTGGAATAATGAAACAAACAATATTTATTATTATTATTATTATTATTATTATTATTAAAGGTATCAAGCAAAGGACAGGACCTCTGTTGATCGAGTCAGATCGAGTCACTGACTCGTGAGGATCCCACACTTCCTGTTTAGTCCCACTGTGAACTGCTATAGAAAGTAACACAGGCTTCATTGTTACTGTTCAGCTGTTAGGGGAACAATTTCACAGTCTGGCACCTACTATTAATTTGGCTGGCTGTGCCTGACCATTCATACGCAACAGTGCACCAATGACAGTGAATTCAATTATTCCCAAATTAGTCTTGATTAGGGCAATGCAGGGTGATCAGCTGACGCAGCTACTAGCTAGTTTACAACGACAACAATGCAATCAATCAGGTTAAACGGTCTCTGTTTATGAACAGGTTAGGGAACAGAGACAGGTTTAGATGAATAGGTTAGGGAACAAACGCAAGTAAATACCTGCAGGGGTTATTGCTGGTAGTGAACTAGTAGCTGCCTCGGGTGATCATCTAGGTTGGGCTGATTGGTTGGGTCTACACCCTTAATTGGGCCTCGAATGTGGTTAATTCTCACCCCCTAATTAGCCTTCAATGTGTGGTTCACACCCTCTAATCTGGTGAGTATTGAAGACTTAACAAGCTACTAAGCTAGTAAAGTCAATGCCCAAACTGTAGTGTGCAACAAAGGTAATTTGATATAGCATACTGTGTGTGGCCTATGCTAGAAAAGATAGCCATATATGTTGGATACTAAGTTTTTTAACAAGAACGTAATTGTGCGTTGTGATTCCTTGCCATATTTTTCACTAACATTGTTTTAAATATGACAGACCTGGCAACCAATTTCTATATCACCGTCCGATTTGAGACAACGCTCACTACGCCACTGCTGAATGGTATAGGCTCGGCACTCTATATAGAGAATAATACAATTTGAGCTCAGGATTGCAGTCAAGTAGTAAGGTTGTATCAAATTGATGTGTATTTGGAATCTTGTTAAAAATGTAGGTATTTTTTATGACAGTTCTTTCAGTACATGGGGTATGTTCCATGTATGACACGTGTAAATCAGTAACCATGCAGTGGGGAATCTAGAAGTACAATATAGAGGGGAGGGGTGACAAATTATGTGTGCATATGTTCAACTCATGACAACTGTTGGGGGAAGGTCATGCTACATGTTCAAAAATGCTTTACAAAATTTAAACTTCGAACTAGCATCAATAGAGTTCATGAACTCTGAGTGAGGAAGCTACATGCCAACTATGATATTTTTCAAGACTGGCATTCATTGGATATTAGGATTAAAATGTTTTCAGTATTTGACTGTTGACCTTAGATGACCTTGGAACTACACTGAAAACAATAGAGTTCATGTGATGGCAAATATCTTTTGTGAAAGTTTACATTCTTTAGATATCACAATTTACAAGGTTTTCTGTGTTTGACCTCCTGTTAATTTACCTCAAATGACCTCGGACTTTGAATTTTGCACTGAAATATGTATACAGCATGCATGCCAAATATTCAGGATGTAGGTTGGCGTTATTCTGATGAAGCGGTTACAAGGTTGTCAGTGTTTGACCTCCACTGACCTCGAATGACCTTGTAACTGCACTAACATCACTAGGGTCCATGTACTCAGAGTGGAGAAGCTACATGCCAAATATGAAATTGGTTAACATTAGCATTCTTCAGATATCCTGATTACAAGGTTTTCAGTGTTTGACCTAGCGCTTGACCTCATATGACTTTGGAACTGCACAACATCAATAGGGTTCATAAAGTTCTCTGAACTGCATAAAATGTCACAAACCACTCAAAAATTAATTGTCATACTTTCAGGAAAAAAAAACTTTAAAGTCACCAGAAAAACAAAATTGCATACAAGCTTGTTAGGCTGGTGAAAGAAGAAGAACATGACCATCTCTGTATCTGAAACATGTGCCAGAATGTCATATCAATGGCATTATAGGCTAAGCAGTGTAGGTTGTATGAGGTACTAATAGGAATGTGCAATAGATTCAATACTATACACTCTCCAATCTAGTAATCACAGTGAATATTGTTGCCAAAATAAAAAGAATGAATTAATGACTTTCATACAGCCTGCTAATCCAATTGTAAACCTTTTGGGGGCATTGAGTGTAGGTCAAGTGATAAACATTGTAGGGTACTCTATAGAGATAATTAGAGTCTGAGTGCAGCTATGATTATCTGGTACAATGGTTATGACTGAAAAGTTGGGTATTACAAGACTTCCCAAACCTTACTATTCTGGGTATTCACGAGCTACAATACTTACCGTCTTGTGACTTCTAATTTGCATATTCAAGATATCCAAGAGGGTCCAGTGAAAACCCTGGGTGAAAACGTAAATATTCCGATGGAAAAGGATGTAAAAGTATTCCGGATAAGACAAGCCATGTGCTTTGTTTAGACGGAATCAAAATTATGAGGGTTGCCCATTCCTATTTGCCCAGTTCAGGTGGGTGGCATCGAGTGTAACTACATAGGTCAAAGGTTCCGTTTATTATAAGCAATCAGGTCGAATATGCAAATTAGAAGTCACATGGTCGGTAAGTACTGTTAGGCGAAGTGAATAAATATGTTTACTCAGTATTTCGCATTCATGATTATAGAAACTGCTGAAAAAGATAATTTATTGATGCAGAGATCTATCGTACTAGTTGGACCTAGTTCAGATCCTAGCAAATACAATCAATATTTTTGATCCCTTGTTATCAACTCGCATTGGTGTGTATCAAAATTTCTACCTGAAACTGGTGTTCAACCATGATCTCACACAGCTTCAGGATTCCTGGATGAGCCTCGATGGTTTGCTAAACCCATCAAATTTCAAATCTATATTATTTTCTTGTAGCACATCGTATTTTGACCAATCAAGCCCTTCAAAGATGAGACTTTCTTCCCACAAAGAATTCTTAACAAATCCAAAGTTAATGCAATATCTCTAATTTCCATTGCTTTCAACTCACATGTGAACTAAAATGTCTACCTCAAAATGGATCCATCTGTAGCAGGAGAGGTTGAGCTTATCAAAATCTTCAAATTTCAATTCTGGGAGGGATCTATTAATGGAAAGAAAAATAAATATGTTGAAAACATCCGAAATTCTGTGATTTCACACAATTCTAATATTTGTCTGCTTCCACTTTCAGAAGTAATTAAGAGGCTCCCTATTGGAATTGTGTCAACAAAGGCCCGGTAATACAACACTGATGTCAACCACTGATATACACAGTTGGAGCAATTATGGAGACCAAAAGTTCCCCCCTCCAAATCTTACTTGTGCCTTTAAATACTTGCTTGTCAAAAGCTATTCTGTAATTGTTGATGGTCTTGCAGTTCCTGGAACTTCCATTGTAATGGGGGCAATTATTAATTGGTTTTGGTTTGGAATGACTGATCTGCAGTAGTGACAGACAGGTCAGGAAATGGCTGAAGCCTGAGAGTTCACTCACGTCCATCTAATAAGGACATTAAATGTTGGTCCCGGGAGCAGGATGGGATTGTGATAGTTACACACCTGTCTTGTTGCTCTCTGAACACTATTCAAGAAGGGAAGCTGGTTAATGCCGGTGTTCGTCCATGATCACATAGCTCCAGGGTTCTTTGATAAGCCATAAAGGCCTTCTAAACCCATAGAAATCTAAATCTAGTATAGGATTGACAGCATTGCAGGCATCTCAGAGAAAAATCCAGCATTCCAACATTTCCTGGGGAACTGGGGTGAGATGCATTTTCTGCTCTTCTCAGAACAGCAGAAAATGCATCTCACCCCAGCTCCTCCAGGGCCAGAAATTATGGGAACTCTGTCCCCAGGAAATTTTGTCAGCTTGTTGGAAATTTGAGGGCTTGACTGCATCTGGTCACAGCTTTTTTCGAAAATTTGCAGGGAATTTAGGGTTTGATGAAATTGGTTCCCGGGGAATTTACATTTTTCTGGCCCTGGTTCCTGCATAGTAATTACTTGTAAAAAACCCATTTGGCAATTCACCTAATTTTGATAGAGTATAATCGGGTTTAAAATTGGTTTAAAGTTGTTTTATTGCCATTTCGGAGCTATTTTTAAATTATATATTTTGAATTTTGCTAAGGGGGAGGTTTTAAATGCACTGGAAAATTTCACTCAATCCAACCTTATGATTTATACCCATTTTGAGATCTGTGTCTCTTACCGGCTTCCATGCAGAATAGTTCTTGTCCCAGCGGTCTTGTTAACAATGACGACAGAGGTTGGTGTCTCACTATTCTTACAGTTAACACAGTTCTCGTGTATCACACCATACTGGTCAAGATTCTGTAGAATAATTCTGTAAAATAGAGATATGTGAAATGATGAAGCATGCATCAAACAAAAACAATTCCTACATGCATGGGTAGCAAGATTAAAGAGTTCCCTTAAATCTGAACTGCTGAGAATTTACACCTTCAAGCAGGGAGTCTCTACGACGGGCGGCGCTGGGCGGGTGTGGCGGTACGCCCTGCACTTGGGCATAGAATAGGGGATATTCACCAGCCCAATGCGCATGCGCGACAGCTGCCATGTTGGTAGTCCAGCGATTGACAGATTATGCGATATGATGACGTAGTACTAGTCTCTGTATTGCAGTGCACATTGCTTGCAAGGCTATAACAACATTGAACATATACTGCTCACGGTCCGTAGTCTAACGTACTGAGTGCTGCTAGTGTATGGAACGCCGTTTGTACAAATATTCGCCGATCAAACAAAAAATAGTATGGAACGCCAAATTGACAAAAATAATATGGAACGCTAAAAGGGCAAACAAATTGAAACCGCCGTATCTCAGTAACTGAATCGGCTATGGAGAAACGGATTGCACCAACGTGATCAGCATCAAATTGTCTAACAGATAGCTATTTAAATCTTTCCTTTTAAACAAAACCCAAACATCAGATGTTCGCCAAAATTTGGAAATCGCGCAAATCAAGTTCCTTTATGGATAAACAGATCTTATACAATTCAAATCTGCAATCAGAATAGCGATATTTTGCTTCGTTACGGAGATGTGAATTATTACAATAAATTCGATAATTTGATTTCCTATAAATCATGCTCAAAAATCACATTTTCGGGTCGATTTGCGGCTTCTAAAGCGGAAAACGCACTTTTTTCGGTATATCTTTGTGGAATCCTATCCGATTTGTCTAATTCTGACATATAGGTAGTAGCCTCGGTGACACGGTTCTATTGAGCCTCCCGCAACGATAGCTTATTGAGTTATGGTCACTCGAAAATGCAGATGGCAGTCCTGACCATGAACTAATATTGTCGACCCATCAAAGACCGAGTCTGCCAGGGCCCTCGAGGGTATTCCTATCAGTGGGAATACCACCAATCACAGCACGTGCAATGACACTGTCTTGCCGCGTGTCCAAGCCACATTGCAAATTTTCCAAATGTCGTTGGATAAGAAGCACGGCCAATCATCTCATGCAGCCTTCCATTCGATACATGGTCTTGCCATCTGATGTTAAGCATCGCACCACTTACAAAGTCAGTGTGTATGCACCATATACAACCCTAGATAGTGTGAGACTGACTAATATTACGTACGAGCAGTTACGGATTATAGCCTTCCCCATGCCGATGCGCATGCTGATTTTTTTGAGTCGCAGAAATCGTGACTGATGGTGACACCAAAGTACTTAGAAGATTGCACACGGGGGATCAAGTTTTTATGAGAAGATATTGTACGATTGTTCGATGTGATTATGACGACAACCATGCACTACGTCTTACCAGGTTTGATGTGTAGGCCGTCGCGCTCAGAAATGTTACCAAGGATGTCCAGCATGGCCTCGGCATCTTCAACATTCAAAGCAACTACAAGCAATACCAGATTATCGGCATAACTTGCCTCCTCCGTCTCCATGCCATCGACATTTGGTGAGCTGATGTTGGCTGTTTGTGTATACCATTCCTGCATTAGACACTCGGTGTAGAGGCTGAAAAGCGTTACCTGCCTCGCACGACAGGTGTTTCGAAACTTTCGGTTAGCAGGGGCTGCCAATATCAGACGACCGCAAGTACAGTAGTAGATGGTGGTTTACTCCTGTGCAAAGGCTTTTTATTTAATCAACAAAGCCTGCACGTAGAAACCAAACTGGGTTAGTCGTACCTCTTTTGGCTGTCAAAAAATGTGAATGACAAGCATGATGGGAAGGATCAACCTGACCACCTCTGAGCTGAAAGAATATGCCAGGCACACAATAGGCTAGGAAATTGCGACAGTAAGGTTGGAAAAGGTAAGTACAGTCTTCCTCGCGTGACTGATCAAGGTTAGCGTCCGGTAGTTTCGGCAATCACCTCTATCGTTCTTGTGCAACGCAATGGTCAGCACTCTCCGTCATCATTGATGGCCACGTAACCGGATGTGAATCTTACATACAGACCTAAGCCGAATGTGATGGTTTGACTCTGAAACGAAACATCGAATTACCCTCATCGTCCACATAGTCGTGTGGCATGGTTCACCTCCGTTGTAAGAACAGTGTGTAGTGTACTGTACGCTAGTTTAACTATATTTAACTTGGATATTTTTTCGGGCCCACTGAACAATCTGCGTATCATTTTCCTTTCCTGGTGTAATTTCTCCATCCGCCCTATAATTAAACAGAAATGATTAGTGATTCCTTGATTGTGACTTAAACATGGTTTTCAGTGTCCAACCTTTTCTGACTTCGGCTTAGCCTCAGACCTCCACCACAATCAATAGGTTGTTTTACTCATCATGAGAAAGCTACGCACCAAATTTGAACATGGTCGGACCAGGCATGCTGGACTTAACGTGTTTACAAGGTTTTCAGAGTTTGACTTCTGTTGACCTCAAGATGACCTCTGGCCTCTTCCACAAACAAACTTGATCCGACCAGGCATGGTCGTCTTATTGTGTTTACAAGCAAAGCGTAACACACCGTCATGACTGCATATATTCCTTGAGACTACATCAAGGAATCAAATGAAAATATCGGAGAGAGTAATAAAAAAAAATCTTGAACATAAACACTAAACAGCGACTTGAAAATATGAAAAATATACCACCAAATTGCTTCTACGGACACCTATTTATTCCAACATTTCTCAAAGGGGTGGGGCCCTCCCATTATACCCCCTGGTCACTGGATGGTGGGGCGTTTGCTCAATGCCATTCGGTGAAAGGGGCGCTGGGCTGAAAAAGGTTGAGAACATTTACTCTATCATTTAGCTGTCATTGGATTATTTTAAGTTTTAACGTTGTCAGCAGAGCATTTGCTATACTAAACACGAACGAGCATAACTCGTATGAAGCTGGTCCCAAATATAGTTAGGCTAAGGGGTTGTTGTAGTATGGGAGCAGTTGTTTCTCAAGTCGTGTTCCATCTCGAGTACATTCCTATTCAGCACAGTTAGCTCTGAACTTACTGTTTACAATATATTTATTTTTGAGTAATAGGGATCATGTACTCATTGTGGGGAACATATATACTAAGTACGAACTTGATTCGACTTAGCAGACGCTGATGTCGGATATTCAGTGAAGCTCACCCGCCCCCCCCCC
>JAODUJ010358428.1:0-15084 GCA_027564615.1 Psolus chitonoides
CCCCTATTAGGATTTCTTAGGACTTTTAGTATGTTGTTTCGGGGACCTCAGAGAAATGCATTGTGATGAAAAAAATTCTGTTGCAATTTGTTTCAAGTGAAACCCTATTTTGACTGGACTACTAGGGGACGTTCCGGAAAAGCCAGGACGTCCACCGAGGCGCGAATTCCCACTCCTTCTGAAACACTTGACCCCTGGATAGCGCATTGGCTAACAGGTTCTCCCTCTCCGCGATGTGAGAGGCTCGCAAATAGCACAACATCCTGAGAACCCAGACTACACGACACAGGCTGGAGGAGTGGGCCCCCTCATGCCTGTTGATGTAGGCCACCGCCCTATTGCTGTTCGAAAATACAGTAAGACACTTGCCCCTCGCGAGGTCCGGCAGTTGACCGACGGGTCTCTGCACCGCTGTCAGATCCAGCACAGTGAAGTGCTGGCGTACCTCCTCGGTGACCAAGAACCGGACAGGACTCTGTCCTGGCAGAAGGACCCCCATCTCGACAGTGACGCGTTCACGGTCGGTACCGAGATGGGAGGGCAAAACCACCCGACGACCACCCCCTCCGACAGGCCCGCACTGGTTCGCCACCACTGTAAGTGGGGCGAACCGCGTCTGTCAGAGGGACTAGGCAAGACAAGTCCCTGGTCACGGGCCCAAACCAGCTGAGAAGGTAAAACTGAAGTGGGCGCATGCGACGGCGGCAAAGGTATACACGCGACTGAATAGGGGTGAGAAGAGTCTTCTCGTCGTTGACTGTTCAGCCAATCGACTGGAGGAAGTTACCACCTCCCGGGTCCTCGATTGCGACTGACACAGCGAGTCCGCCTGGACCAGCCAGTCGTCGCCAGTGCTTCTCCCTGCCCGGGAGCGGAGGGGTAGGAGTTACCCTTTTCCCCTTCCTGCAGGGGCGGAGGAATGGTGAACTCTAGGCAAAACAACGTGGAGATCACTCGCCCCTCCAAGCCACCGGGCAGAAAGCAGACCAGTTCACAAACGTCTCAGCCTCCCCCACCATAGGGACTATGTGGGTTGGCATCCCGAAAGCCGGTTCAAGTAAGGACCCTGATGCCTGGGTCGATTATCTCTCGAACCCGCTGGTTTAAAACCCTCTTCAAGCCTTCTTGGACCCGCGCTGCGGTGGAAGCACGGACCCTCGCCCTTGCTCCTGCGCCTTCTGAGATCGAGGAGCCCGTGGGGCACGGGACGGGCCGAGTGGCCCGGATTCGGCGGAGGCATAATGGGACGGAAACCGCCTATGTATGCCTCTTGACCTCCTCTGAGAATTTCTAAAGAAATTCACCGTGGAAAAGATCATCGCCCAGGACCGGGAGAACCTGTAGATGGCTCCGGGCTTCGGCATTAGGCCACGCAGAGACGTTCAGGAGATAACTCCGGCGCTCCTGCGTGGCCTTAAGTGAAACGTGAGCAAACTGATTAAGATCGATCTGCTCAAAGGACCAAACATCCTGACAAAACTCCCAACTTCCGATTGCGAAAACGGGTTTGGGCTGTCAGGCTGCTGGCGGAGAGCTCCTCTAACTGTACTGAAACAGTCCCTTTGCAGGCCACTCAGACAAACCGGGAGACTTGAACAGGGCAGTACTTAGCTCCTCCGAAAACTTGAATAACTGACCCGGAGGTCAAGGTACCCAAGGCTTCGACGCCAGCTGCTCGTAACGCGCAGAACATTGCGAGTCTACGGGCATAACAGGCGTCACCTCAGACAGTGCTACCTCGTTGGTAAAACTGAGCCGAGACCCAGGAACCACAGGTAGCGCAACCACGGGAGACTCGTAGCCAAGCCGCGCGATGAAAAACCGCACAACTTGGTCTACCAAATCTTGAGGAAGGTCGGATCCAGTAGGGAATGCCTCTCCGACCGTGGGAGAGGAATGGGAACCATACTCCTCTCCAACCTCCACTTGCTCTTTCGATCGCACAAAATCGGATTCTTCCGAAAAAGACTTAATGTCGGCAGGTGCATGCTGGTGGTTGGACTTAACAGGGGCTAAAGTCCGGGGAGTAAGAGTTGCCTGCCAAAAAAGACTCTGGCGAGGAATCTCCTGGGATATCAGAGGCCCAAGAGCAGTGACCAGCTGATCCAGTCATGGCGGATCAGATGGGGCTGCGCCCGAAGGCACCGTACTCGACCTCTGCATCCCCGAACTTTCCAGGAAAATGGGCTTGGGTTGGGTTGGGTTGGGAACTGCCCGGGAGCCAGAACAGAGCCGAATTCCGCGATCCCGGCCCCGGAAGGCTTGAACCGGACGACACCCCCGGTTCCGAAGAACCATGGGGGCGTACAGAGCCGAACTTCCTAGTCTTCCTAGGAAAATTGGTGATCCCAACCTCGGAGGGTTGAGAACTGCTTGGTACTCCAGACTCCGGAGGGTCGGGAGCAATCTCGCAATCCCGCCCCGAAGTTCCGGTACCGGACGACACCCCCGGTTACGAAGAACCAGGGGGCGTACAGAACCAAACTTCCCGGCCTCCCAGGAAAAACGGCGATCTCGACCCCGGAGGGTTGGGAACTGTCTGGTACTCCCGACCCCGGAGGGACGGGAGCCAGGACAGAGCCGAATTCGGCGATCTCGGCCGCGAACGGCTGAAACCGAACAACACCCTCGAAAGTTCCGAAGAGCCAGGGGGCGTAAGGCGCCAAAAGGAGGTGCCTCAATAGACACATTATTGGAAAGTGGAACAGTAACAGCGGGTGCTCCCCCAGGAATCGCGAAACTCGCGATTCCCACACCGCTTGGTAGGCTCCGAAGAGCCATACCCTGAACTGATCACTTTAGTCCTTGGTATTTGGGCGCCTTGCGCTTGTGTAAACAACAGTGCAGGACTTACGGGTCCAATCGAGAGCCGGAACGAATTCCAGCTCAACGGGAGGTCCTCTCAACACCCGGGTTGAGGACTGTGATCGAAGTCAGCGGCGGTTGGTAACTGGCACCGCCTGTGAGCAGATAAAAGTTGCCCAGTCCCTGCAACAGTACCAACTGTAGTCGGACTGTCCAGGACAGGATCCAAGGTTCGAGTTTGTGCAGGAACTGTAAAAACAGAACCTCCACAAACTCTAGAACTCGAGGCCAATGTAACAATTCCCTGCGGAACGTTCCACCGGGTAAGCCCCTGCGGAACGCGAGTTCCCCAGGTTGTTGATACTTGAATCGTTGCCGATTCTGGCCCCGAAACCCTACAAAGTCTCACATCTGAGGGTTCACGAAGAGAACCCTCCGATGTTCCAGTGTCTCTACACGTACTCCTCCTACACGTACCCCTCCCCCGCGAAGTGGTAACGACCGAAGTCGTTACCCCATGGAAGACGATCCCCCACAAGCAATTACAAGGGCCCATTGCTCCACTGAAAATTCCCGACACATTTGACACGGTGCCGATCTACAACACGATCGGCACCCGGGGCAAAGGGAATGGAGGTCCCAATATATATTGGGACCAAACACAGAGCAGACCCACACCACCATGGCTGCTGACTAAGAGGGAGGGAACCCGAGGAAGGGGAGGGGTAGAAGACATACATATGCAAACCCAAACAATTTGAATGCTACGTTGGGGCTGAACCTAACAAGGATAGGCTATGTTGGTAGCTATACACAGTATCAGTGTTAGGCTACTACTAGCAGTAATAAAGCAAGTCTACAATAATTTTAAATTGATAACAGAAAATACTCAAGGGAATCCTCCATAAGAAAAAAGCACGAAAGTATGTAGTAATCCCTTATTAATCCAAATAATGAAAGGTAATAATAAAAGGTCCAGTGAAAACGAAAATAATCCGATGGTAAAGGATGTAAAAGTATTCCGGAAATTAAAAGCCATGTGCTTTGTTTTGATGGAATTGAAATTATGAGGTTGCCAATTCCTATTTGCTCAGTTCAGATGGGTGGAATTGGGTGCTACATGGGTCAGAGGTTCCGTTTATTATTAGCAGTCGGGTCGAAGATGCAAATTAGAAGTCACATGGTCCGTAAGTATTGTTAGACGATGTGAATTCGGACATGCCCCGCCCACTCATTAATAGTCATGAGATCAGTACCAACATACATAGGACTTATCTACTCACTATGGGTAATCTACCCACCAAGTATGAGACTGATCCAAGTTACGACCTATGAGTGTGCCTGATTACGAGCTAATTTTCGTAAAATTAGGTTTGGCCCCGGCCCTCATGAAAATTAATGAGATGAGATGTCATATCACCCATACATATACCACACCTCCTACCAATACCACCAAACCAAGTTTCATAAAAATCGCCCACTATTCATGAGATCAGTATCAAAATAAATAGGGTTCATCTACTCACTATGGCTAACCTACCCACCAACTATGAGACGGATCCAAGATACCCTCTTTGAGTTATCGTGATTACAAGCCAGCGTCACAACACACAGACAGACACACACACACACACATGCGTGACTGCATAGATTCCTTTTGCCTCTGGCAAGGAATCGAAAACCTAACCTAAATGATACTCATCAAGCTTCCGTAGTCGGTAGTAAAACACTTCTTTCGTCCAATAGTTGAAGATTATAGTTACATCTTGTGGGTTCGATTCAATTTTTGGAGTTGCTGGCGATTAAAGAAGGGAGATGGGGTTGCCAAGGGGTTGCCAATGGGCATTCTCTGTGAAATTGCCAGGTACTATATTGTGGTAATTAGGGAAAATGCAGCGGTGGATATGAGGTAAGGGCGTACGTGCTGTAGATGGCCATTCTCATGCATGCACCAATTTCTTAATAATCACTTACCTGATATTTGTATTACTTTATTTGCTCATACTCGTACTCATAATTATTCTACAAGAAATGTATCTCACAATAAAGCTCCTTTCTTTCGTTTTGCTAGTAGCCAAAGCTCACTTAATTGTAATGGCCTACGACTTTGGGACCCTCTCCCTGCTCATGTTCAAAATTATAAAAGTATTCATTCTTTCAAACGTAACATGAAAAAAATCCCTCTTGGTTATGATCAGACTTCGAAAATATGATCTCATTTATCCATTTTCTGTCATAATTAGATTAGTTTCCATGCATGTTTTCACTGTTTGTATAGTAATTTCGTAATCTCCGAAGGGGACAATACATAAGCTTTTAAGCTTCTTTGGACCCCTTGATCATTGTACTTTGCATCTATATTTTTATTATTTTTTACATGATTAGGTATATGTTTATTCGTATTCACATGTTATTTTTTGTACAATGGTCTAAATAAAGTTCAATCAATCAATCAAACCTCTAATGTGAACCTGTACACATTCTTATTCAACTGCAGTTGATCATTTTCATAATTCTCAGAAGCTAACATCGCATTTTTAGAAAGCAGATGTGAACAACAACCACAACAAGTATAAACTATATTCCCTCTGATGGGCCAATCAATGGTGCAGATCAAAATGTGGGGCCCACGGGAAACTAGACCCCAGCCATAAGCAGTGCGTTAGAGGTATGTACTAAACATGGCCTTTATGCTAGCATAACACATACTGATAACAGATTATGTTCAGGTGAACCACTTGGTCAAGTATTGGGTGATCAATGTTCAGTATACCTCTTACTACCCATACAGTTTGAGCAGTGCGGCTGTGGTATATGGCACTGAACATAACCTAATATGAAAGCATCACATGGACTAAAAACAGATCGTGTTCAGGAGACCCACTCGGTCAAGAATTGAGTGATCAGTGCTCAGTATACCCCTACTACTGTACCGTAAGCAGCTATCCAAGACCTCAATGAGAGGATCCTCCAATGTCACATGGAGTTTATCTTGTCAAATTATTTTGCTTGAACAAGGTTTATTTTCTTGTCTCTAAAATCTAACATGGCCCCTGGGACAGCTATTCAAGATATCAACAAGAAGCTCCCAAATTTCACGTTGTCAAATGATTCTGCCCACAGGGTTTATTGTCTTGTCTTCAGAATCTAACATGGCATTGGTGTCAGCTATCCAAGTCATCCATGAGAGGTTCCTCCAATGTCATATTGAGTTTACCTTGTCAAATTCTTCTTCTCATAAGGTTCATTTTCTTGTCTTCAGAATCTAACATGGCATCGGTGACAACTGTTCAAGACATCAATGAGAGGTTCCTTCAATGTCACATCTGTTTAGACCAGCTCAAAGAACCGAAGACTCTTCCGTGTCTGCATCGGTACTGCAGGGATTGCTTGGTCGAAACAGTCTCAAGTCGAAAAACTGACATCCAGTGCCCAACCTGTCGTAAAATCCATCTGCTCCCCACTGGTGGAGTTGATGGGTTCAATGCCGATTTCAATACCAGGAATATCGTTCAATATGTCCAGACAAGAAAGACATCCAAGCATAGAGCAGGAGAGGGTGCTTCTGGCACGGGAGCCCAGAGGTGCCAAAGCCATCCAAATAAACAGCTAGAGCTCTTCTGCACCACCTGTGGAAACATACCCATTTGTGTTTCGTGTAACTTCAGTGCACACAAAGATCATGATCTAGAAGACATAACATCGCTGGTTCAAACTAAAATGAATAAGCTGACTAACAAGGTGGAGAAATTGACACAATGCAAAGGAAAGTTTCACAGCAAAGTGGAAGAGATGAAGACCAAATTAGAAGAGATGAAGAACAAAGTAGAAGAGATGAAGAACAACACAGCAAAGCTCCAGTATGAGGAGCAACTATTAGAAAATCTAACAACGACAGCTTCTAGTATCCTTGCAGCTAAACAAAACTCGACAGACTTTCTGGGCATTTCTGATGTCTGTGCAGCAATCGATCCATTAATTGAAGATGTCACAAGAAAATATCCAGAATTAGGGACAATGGCTGACACAATAGTCAGAGATGCATCATTATTCATCCCTTGTAGAGGAGTGCATGTTGATATTACAAAGAAAGAAGAATCTATAGTGGATATAGAGGAAGTGACAGCTACTGATTGGCGCATTGCTGGTATCACTGGTAGCAAGGATGGTGGTATCGTCGTAAGTGGAGCAGCATCAACCAATCACTCACATATCACTGTAATCAACATCAAAGGGAAAAGCGTCAAACAGAACATAATGAGATCAACTTCATCATATGGATATCGTTACTGTGATTTCATTTCACAGTTCAAGATTGCAACTGTTTGTTGGAACAATGAAATTGGTGTCTATAATATCAGAGATGGCACCCACAGGAAGACCAACATCAGTGATGTTATCAGCAGCTGTCCTGTAGATGTCCTGATAGTATCCAGTGTAGCTGTTGACCATGTCAACAATCACATCATTGTTGGTGGGTGGCACAGCAGAGATGTGTATGTATTCAATAATCAACTGGAGTACATACATACCATGAAGCTACCCGAGGTGAATAAATGGCCTGCAGACATGACCGTCCGTGGCAGTAATCTTATGATCTGTGATGGTAGCAGAGCCTACATAGTCACCATGAAGAAGGGATCAGCCTGTGAGCTCCAGTATGAGTTCCCCAAGCCTGATGTTAGTGGAGGTGATTGGGGGCCAATCAGTTTGTGTACAGACAAGAATGGGTTCATCTACATGTTATGGGAAGCAAACATCTCAAATCAGTATAGATATATCTTGGTACAGTACAGCCAAGATGGCAACCAGCTACTGACAATAAGATCACTGGATGAGCCTGGTACTCGATATATAACAACAGTAGAGACAGCACAAGGAGAGAAAATACTTCTGGTTACATATACTACAGGGAAACTGATCACTTATGGATTGGTGGCGCGAGGGTTATGAGTATTATCTACGATAAATCTACATGATATGTATGTACGAATGTGTGTATGAGTACATATGCATGTACGTATGCATGCATGCATGCATGTATGTGTGTGTATGTATGTATATGTTTATCCTACTGCAAGTAGGAACTAGCAAAACACCTTATCGGGTATCAACCGCAAGCTGACCGAGGTCAGTCTCTACCATTCATATTTAACGTCCATGATTATGAATTGTCAATTGAAAAACAACTATGTAACTAGCAGACGCACAGACAGACAGACACACAGACACACACACATGCATAGATTCTTTTTGCCTTTGGCAAGGAATCAAAAACAAAAGGTGGTTCATGTGTCACAGTAATGCGACCATGGCGTCTCAGGGAAATGTTGTGTCGCAAAAGTGCGACCATGGCATTAAAGGGTTAAACAGAGTTTACGTTACCATGCCTTTCCCTTTAATAAAGAAAGAACATGCTTCACTGCATTCTTTTAACAGGGTTTGTTGGGTCTGCTCCTAACAAACGGTGAAGTTTTGCGGTTGTTTTTACATATTCCCAAAGTATTTCCAATATAATGATGTTCAATGATCATTGTTTGCTCTCAAAATACTGTGTTGAAGAGAGATTATGTGGCAAATTCAATTTTGTCAGCCCAAATATTCTTCCGGTGGTCGAAAACATTGTTGGCTTCAAAAACCTGTGTATTCTCGTTTACATTCTAAACCAGAAAGCCAAGGTTGTGTGATTACTTCCCTCTTTGAAGTGCACAGTCTGAGTCTGGTAAAGCCATTAATTTGTTGTTTCTTCCATGTTGCCACAACTAGCTAAATAAGCAGGCAACACTGCATTCCCTTACTGAAAAGCCATATATGGCCCAGATATAAAAGCCATATATGGCCCAGATTTAAAATCCATATATGGCCCAGATACAAAATCCAGATATTGGCCATGTGAAAAATTGGCCAGATATAGCCAGATATGATATAAAGTTTTATCTGGCCAGATAAAGTCTTCATATAGCAGATATAGCCAGATATAAGTCCATATATGGCTTTTCAGTAAGGGTTAAGCTTGTGAACAGCATGTCTTCTGAGCCATAGGTACTATGATGATGAAATTTGGTGGGGAGAATGAAGGGCTCTAATTCTCAAAATCATTATATTTTCAGCACAAAATATGATACTACCGAATTTTTATATTGAGCCCATTCCCTTACACATGTATCCCACTTTCTACCAATGCCACCAAAACAAGTTTGAACGGAATCGGACATAAGAAATTGCTTCCTAGTCCCTCCCACTCATGAATATTAATGAGATTGGCACCAAAATCAATAGGGATCATCTACTCACTCACCATAGGTAATCTGTGTGCCAAGTATGCCATCAATGCACTGTATCACTGCTGAGATCACGTGGTTACGAGCAATGTTCAGCAAAAAATTACATTTAGCCTTGCCCCTTATGAATATTAATGAGATGCAATACAGTACCAACCTACACATGTACCCCACCTCCTACCAATGCCACTAGAAAAAGTTAGAAAAAATCGGACATGCTTCTAAGCCCTGCCCACTAATGAATATTATTGAGATTAGCTCCAAAATCAATAGGGATCATCTACTTACCATAGGTAATATATGTGCCAAGTATGACATCAAACCACTTTACCACTGTTGAGATCACGTGGTTACGAGCGATTTCACGGAATTACATTTAGCCACGCTTCTCATGAATATTAATGAGATGCAATATGGTAATAATCTACACCTATACCCCATCTCCTATCGATGCCACCAAATCAAGTTTGAACAGAATCGGACGTACAGTTGCCGAGATATCCACATTTGAGAAATTTGCTCCTAAGCCTCGCCCACTCATGAATAATAATTATTGGCACTAGAATCAATAGAGATCATCTACTCACCATGAGCAATCCATGTGCCAAGTATGACATCAATCAACGATGCCACTGCTGAGATGGTCACAAGCTTTGTATCACACACACGCACACACACACACACACACAGACAGACAGACAGAGGCACACGCAGTGGATTAATATGTCCTTCGGCAAGTCGTGAACAGAGTCTCTAGAAGGATAAAGCAAATCAACTCTCAGTTATTCCAATCTGACCTGCTTCATGTCGTTCATCGAGCCAAGGGTGTTGAAGATGTGCATGATCTTGCCGAATTTTACAACATCAAACTTCGAGCAATCCTTGAAAAGCATGCTCCACTGGTCAGGAAGCGAGTTGTAGTTAGACCAAAACTTCTATGGTATAATAACGACCTACAGAGTTGCAAGAGGAGAAAGCGAAAAGCTGAACGAGACTGGTAGAGGAGTGGAACTATCGAAGACAAGGCTGTCTACATTAAATTGAGGAATACTTATAAAGCCATGTTAACCGAAGCCCAAAACAACTACTAGAACGACTGTATTGCCGATGCAGGAAATGATCCAAAAAAGCTCTTTATGACCGTCGCACTTAGGACTGCAAAGAGAAACGATCCTGTTTATCCTGAATCCACATCAAATACACAACTTCCTGATGACTTTAAGAATTACTTCTCGAGTAAGATTGATAATCTTCGTGAAGAGGTTGACAGCCTTGGTATTTCACCGTTTGAATGTGCTGCTGAAGATCATCCCATCCTCTTGGACTGCTTTGTTCCTCAATCTCAATCAGATGTACGCAGGGTAATTATGGCGTCTTCCTCCACCACTTGTGATAATGACCCTATACCAACTAAGCTTCTTAAAGAAGCCATCGATATCGTACTACCGGTAATAAACAAAATTGATAATCTTTCACTAGCATCCGGTAATTTTCCAGATGTGTGGAAGCAGGCCATTATCTTACCTTTGTTAAAAAAAAAAGTTTGGCCTTCAACCTATCTTTAAGAACTACGGACCAGTAAGTAACCTCCCTTTTATTTCTAAGGTTGTTGAAAGAATCGTTGTCGATCAGTTTAATACACATCTGAAGCATATTCTATTACCATATTTTCAGTCTGCTTATGGGCCGGTTACAGCACGGAGACGGCACTTGTCAGAGTCCACAATGACGTTATCAGAAACATTGATGGTAGGAAGTTAACCCTCATGGTTCTCATTGACTTAAGTGCTGCATTTGACACCGTTGATCACCGTATTGCATTAGATGTTCTTAAGAATAAGTTTGGGGTTCGGGGTACAGTGTTTAACTGGTTTAGCTCTTTTTTACATGATAGATATTTTAAGATTTTAATCAAAGACGTTTTTTCTGACACATGTCACCTACAATCAGGGGTTCCTCAAGGTTCTTGTACTGGTCCAGTGTTGTATACTGCGTATGCTAGTACTATTGCTGGTGTAATTCACAATCACTTACCCAGTTGTATGGGTTATGCTGACGATCATGCTCTCTACTTGTCCTTCAGTTGTAATGACAGGGATTCCCAGTCTGACAGCCTAGCAAAAATGCAAGATTGTCTTGCTGATATTAAGATCTGGATGGCTGAGAACCGACTGAAGATGAACGAGGCGAAAACCGAAGTAATTGTCTTTGGTTCTCGTCATCAGCTCTCAAAACTCAGCTTTGATCATTTGCTGGTAGGCGATACGACGGTGAATTGTTTGAAGCACGTAAAATACTTAGGTGTAACTCTTGATGAAAAGATGCAACTTGATTTACAAATTAACAAGAGATGTCAAGTAGCTTTTGGTCAGCTTTACAGGATTCGTAAACTCCGTAAACACCTAAGTTTTCAGTCTTGTCACACCTTGATTCATGCTTTAGTTATCAGTCACCTTGATTATGCCAATGGTCTGTACAGTGGTTTGCCAAAATATCTGATCGATAGGCTTCAACGTGTTCAAAACTACGCAGTTAGAGTCTTGTTTGAAGTCCCCTCTCACACTCACGTCACTCCTCTTCTAAAAGAGGTTCATTGGCTACCCGTCACTTACCGTATCCAGTTCAAAGTTCTCACCCTTGTTTATAATGCTCTTAACAATAGTGGTCCTGACTATATCTCTGATATGTTATCTGTCACTAGAAATACTTATCATACTAGGTCTGTTAGTCGCGCTGATCTCTCTGTC
This sequence comes from Psolus chitonoides, assembly GCA_027564615.1. NCBI lineage: Eukaryota > Metazoa > Echinodermata > Holothuroidea > Dendrochirotida > Psolidae > Psolus > Psolus chitonoides. The sequence continues at coordinate 11,834 of JAODUJ010358428.1, forward strand.
CCCAGGATTAAATCGAAACTGGGGGAGAGAGCTTTCAGCTACGCGGCTCCTAGACTATGGAATAACATACCCGACTTTATACGTACGAGTAAGACACTTTCAATTTTTAAGACACATTTAAAAACCCATTTTTATCGGTTATATTTCACATAAGTTATTGTCTCTAGTTTTAGTGCTATTTTATCATCTGTTTTATTGTTTATCTTGGTTTGTGTTTCTAACTATTATTTAGCTACTTTTATATTGTTGCGGTAATTGTAGATATATATATATATATATATATATATGTTTATTTTCAATTCTTTTATTTGTTGTACAGCGCCTTTGATTACTTTTGGTACTAATGGCGCTTTATAAGTCTTTATAATAATAAAGGTTTCTCTCAGTCGTTTATATGATTTAGCTTTGTGATAATAGTTATAAGCCCCCATAATATTGCATAATTTACATAAAACGAATCAACCAAGCGTCGTGTAAAATATGGTGACCTATTCAGCATGTAAGGACGGTCGCCATTAGGGAGATAGGGATCTCTTCAACAGCTTATTGTGACAAGCTGATCAATCAACCACGCATATTTTTGGTCCAACTAATTAATGGATCAAAGCGTAACTACCTTAACGCGAAGTTAAAGAGGCGGATACTAAGACAATCTTTAAGAAAGTTAACACCATGCTTAACAGAAATATCGAACTGCTGCCTGTACGTTCATGACACGTGCCAACAGTTGTGCAATATCTATCTTTAGTTATATACGATTAAGAAAATGTATACCAGCTTCTAGATTCTAGAACATGACAACTCGACATGGATATCACATGTCATCAGTACGACCTTCCGTCTGTTCCAACTACTCTCTCAGAATTCAAGTTTATATGTCCGATTATGGTGGCATTGGTAGGAGGTGGGAAACATGGATAGGTCAGCAACTTATTGCATCTCATTAATATTCATGAGGGGCGGGGCTAAATATAATTTCGGTGAAAATTGCTCGTAACCAAGTGATCTCTGCAGTGGCATGGATTGATGCCATACTTGGCACATAGATTGCCCAAGCTGAGTAGATGATCCCTATTGATTTCGGTGCCAATCTAATTAATATTCATAAGTGGGCGGGGCTTAGAAGAAATTCCGTAAAATTCAATTCAATTCAATTCAACTGAACTTTATTTAAACCATCTCACAGAATAAATACAAATGAATAAATGGCATATAACAATACAGATGGTGGTTTAGGAGTTCTATTAGAAAGCTACCTAAAGCTTGTACAAAAGAAAAACCATAATGGTATAAATAAACAAGTATAGGAAGTTACGATCGATCCTGAATAAATAAATACCCACCCACCCTTCCCAATGGATGAGCCGGCAAATGACACAGATCATAGATTATACAGGGAGTATTTCTTTAGATTGCGCTATATAGTTGTAATTTCTTCAAATGACGTCGGCTTTTCCATACAGAAGGCCCAGTATAATTAATATTAATGTTGAGCTATCGTATCATTAATCTACAATGAGGATTTATATGAACTAAATCATGCCTAGTGTTAAAAACATGATTGTGTCTAGCAAATAGACTTGCAACATAGACAGGCAATACATTATAAGTAGCTTGAAACATGAGTACAGCAGTTTGATATTTTACAATATCATCAATGTTGAGAATATGGACTTTTTTAAAAGAGTGTTAATAATGCTAGTCAGCAATAGAAGGAACAATTCTTTTCTGGAATAAATCAAGTTTGTTTGTATGAATAGCAGTAGCATATCCCAAACACAGGTACACAATAGGTAATAAAAGGGAGGACTAGACTATTATAAATGATATAGCAGAACCTTTCTAGGAACTACTTTTTTCCAGTCTGTCGATGATACCAGCCCCTTTAGCAATTATACTACAGGAATTGGTTATATGAGTAGACCAACTTAAAATTAAATTCTGGTCAATTGTAATTCCAAGAAAAGTAGTAGAATCAGAAATGGGAATAAAATCGTCATTTATAGTAATACTATTATTCGCAGGGTTCATCGCTTTTCATTCGGATGAAATCAAATTGCAGTAACAAAAATCATCTCATTAATAATATCATCAATAAGTGAGAGCGAATTGTTGTTGTCGTAAATGGTATTTGTATCATCAGCATATAGAGTAAACTTATGTGAATAAGAAGAAATAGTGGACCGAGAACAGATCCTTGTAGTACACCTGTTGTAACACTCTGGACTTAGCATTTAAAATATAAACAAACTGATGTCTATCAAATAGGTAATCTCTGAACCACTTAACGGATGTCCTTTTATACCATAATGATGCAATTTGTGGAGAAGTATACTATGGGCCAAGGTGTCGAAAGTTTTGGAGAGGTCAAGAAAAATTCCACAGTGAAGTCTACGCTTTTCAAAATGAGTTTGAAATGTTCTCAATAAAGGTAATTAGTGCATGAGTCGTGAATTTGTTCGGAAGGAAGCCATATTGATTTTCATACATTATACTATGATATGAAATAAAATTATACAAACGTTCATATGCTAATTTTTCGAAGACTTTGGAAGAGACTGGTAATGAAAAAAATAGGCCTATAGTTATCTTTCCGTTTTTTGTCTTTACTTTTATAAACAGGAACAACACGTGCAATCTTAAGATCATCATGTACATTACCACTGCCAACAGAGAGGTTTACAAGGTGGCATAAAGGACGAGCAATAAAATCATTGACTGCTTTAACAGCTTCACAATGAATATTATCATGTCCTGGGCTACCATTTTTTAAATCTTTACACTTTATAACTTCGTTCTCGTCAGTGGGATGAAAAAAAAACATGTCGAGTGTTCATTCGGATTAGGTAAATAATATAAAATAAAATAATCATTAGACATATTACAAATTTGAGTCATGTCGCATACATAATTACTATTATCACTCAATTCATTAATACAAGAAGTATTACAAGTGTTGCCATATAATATATTGGTAATGGAAATTTTCCTCCAAGTTCCTCTGACACTCTGATTAGAAAAGTCTTTATTATAATGATTAAATTTAGCAATGCGTATAACAGCTGTCAGTTTATTTGGATCTATTATAATCTATTTTATTCTCATGGGTAGGATTGCGTCTGTATTTTCCGAATAACATATTTTTGTGCGACAGGAATTCAGGATGTTTGGGTTACACCAGCTCTTTTTAATATTAAACCGACTGCCACACACCTGTAGAGGTGAATTGCGGTCATAGCAACTGTAACAAA
>JAODUJ010359538.1:0-15079 GCA_027564615.1 Psolus chitonoides
CAGGGGGTATAGCTAGCACTGAAATATCCCCATTCCAATGGTTTTTGGAATCGGGGATATCCCCGATTCGCGGCGTACCCCAGTTTGTACAGTCCATGTTGGTGTGTATCCCCGAAAGGCGCCATCCGCCAACGCACTCACACACACACACACACACACACACATGCGTGACTGCTTAATTCCTTTTGACTCTAGCAAGGAATAACAAATAATTATGATTTTTTCTACCTGTCCCATATCAACTTTTTAGCCGTCAAAGATGGTCCCATTTGACAAACGGAGCAACTTTATATATGGAACACCAAGGGCTCTCTAATTCGGTGTGGATACATTTACATTTACATTGTTTGTATCACAACTCTATGTATTTATTTATTTAGTTATTTTTTACTGTCAAAAAGCCTCGAATGTGCAGACTGAATGCGCAAAATATATAAAGAGCACATTCAGTACAGGTGACATCACATAACAATACAAATGAAGACAAACACCACTGTGCACAAAGTGTGTGAAAAGCTTTAGATTATCGTGTCCGATCATTGGATTATACAATACGGAACAAACAACATGAGATGACAAAATGACGTGCGTATACGAAGAGCGCCCACACTTTTGATGATGTACAATTTTCGGGATTAGACGCACGCAAGTGACAGCACATGACAAACAAGGAATACTATCGCGCGCGGAAATTTTTGAGTTTTGCTAACCGATCTTCGGGTTTACGAAAGGTACATTTGACACCACAACTCAAGACAAGCGAACAAATACTACTGCGCTCGAAGCGCGGCGAATTTGTTGTTTTGTAATGTCTGAACTTCAGGTTGAGCATGACACATTCCACACAAATGACACCCCTGACAGGGGTGATTGCCCCATAGCTTATCTCTGAACTACCGTAGCTTATTCGTTACGGGAAATGGAAATTTGAAGCAAGTTCTTAAAAAAAAGCGCCTCGATAATGTAAATTCCTTGTAGTTGTGGAGAAGAAAATTAGATCACAGGCGCTTTATGACGTACATCCGTGATCTTGCTCTAATGGGCGCCTTCTGACAATCGACGCTATGCGGAGGCGCCATGGCGAAAAGCGCACCGGTCCGAGCCGGTGGATCGATTGGCCAATCCGATTCTGACCAGAAGACAAGTGCGCGCGTAGCGCGCCAAGTATTTTCATAACTTTTGGCCATGTTTCGCAATCAATGGCACTTTCTTTGTAAAAATAAACTACATTATTTAAAATTCAGTAATCGTTCAGTATTTGTTTGCTTATATAGTTAAAATATTGGGGGATATCAGAGATCAGTCTCTGAATTTCAAATTAAATTGGACGGAAAGTTAATCTAAATTCTAATAGCCCGATCAGCTAGAATTCATCACAGATTCACATACTTTTCGTAAAAACATAACATTTATTTATAAATTGTTCAGACTCATTCCGCGACGCCACGACCCCGAGGTTGGGAACCCATGGTCTAAAATAACATGAAAAACATTCTCCCAGATAGTGTGCCATGGCAGATTACGTTCTCTGAGCGTAATAACCGGGATAACACCTTTTTCTTTTAGGCCAAGGTGTACGCAATGTCTCGTAGGGCTCTACATTTCAGAACAAAATCCCCATCAATACGACGCCGTATAGCCGTAGTGGCCTCCTAAAAAGTGCCACTGCAGGTACACTGGCTTAAATTTGAGATTTGCGTCATGGTGTCGGGGTCCGAGAAGAGGGAAAGGGTCTTCCCCCGCCTCTTCATGAAAGTTTAATATAATTGAAGGGGAATTAAACCCTGGAAATAACTTTAAAGAATATAAAGCAGAAGGGTGTGCTGAACAACTTCCAAAACATTTCATCTAAAAATAGTTCTCCTATTCCAAGCTTAAAGCAGGGGGCTGCAATTTTGTTACAAACTATGACGTTTCTCCCCCTTCATTCATGTTTTCTAGTGCAAAATTCCTGTTAATATTTCTCGGTGTAGCCCATCCTGGGGCATGAGGATCTTGCAGTCTTGCAAGTTGTATCCTGTGCTTTATCGGAAATTTTGCACTTTTCAAAAATTTCGTGACCCCATATTTCGACTGAAATTATGGGGTCGGGGGAATATAAATTACTGTAGATTGTTCATTTGTTATTCCACTGCATCATACTACCACTCAAAATGAATGTATTGGTGTCCTCCTTTGATTAAAATTCACAATATGCAAATAACTCTGATAATTAGGTCACCAGAGGTCAAAAGATCACATATTGGGACGACGGCTTGAAACCTAGACACAAATGTGAAGATTTTTTTTACCAAAAATACAATTTTTTCAACAAATTCAATATCATGCCTTTATTTCTTAGCAAAGACATATGGGAAGTTTTTGAAACAGCTAGTAATTTTATAGAGTACATCTTACACTATGAACAATTAAATGACACTTTTTTACCCAATTGTGTCACCGAACAACTGACAACCCTGCCAACATTACAAAATACAAAAATCACATGTGCACCGTTAGCTACGGTAAGTCGCTCATTAGCCGAAAATAAATCCTTTCCAAAGTACATTCAAAATATCCCATCCTACCTGAAAATATATCAATATCGATAACATGGTATATCATTTTTTATATTCTGATATTTTTTTATAATTTTCAAAAACATTATTTGTTTTACGTACGAAAGAAAATGTTCGATTTATAAAATGTTGCCGATAGGCATATCGTTAGATTAGATAAGCAATGCCTATCTACTCCTGTTAGCCTACGTAGTACAATCCTATAGTATACACACACATCCTAGTTGTTTGCTACAGTAGGCTATGGAAATCGATCGAAAAAATGTACCCAAAACTCTCTCACAATGTCACAAGATGTGACTATTAATGACCTAACAAGATATCATAAATGAAACCTTCTTATTTCACAGCGAATTTCATCGTAGCGAAGATAAAATGGAAATATTTGAGCTTGTTCACACACATAGTTTTGCCGGCACGTATCATTTACGTGTCGCCATTTTCCTATGGAATTAAGCAAATCTCGCGACCATTCACGCGAACCTGCTTAAACGGTAAAAGAACGTTTGTTTGGACTGCTTGAACGGTTGGTAGATAAAACAGATTTGCACAGCCCTAGTTGTAATTATTGTAATTAATTCTTTCAGATATCATGTCTGATCATGCTGATATGGCTTCAACAAGTGTCGATAACCGCATACATTGCTGTATCCTTCATACGGTGCCCAAAGGTACAGATCCGATTTATCCATTTTTTGCCAAAACATGGGAGGCCGTTAGGTGTGCTTTTTACAAAAATTAAAAGCCAATCGCCCCAGAAGAATATGGACAATATGATAGTTACCATAAAAGCTGTTATCACAATTTCACTGCAGTTGGGAAACGGAAATCGACAGTACGCCCTACTACCCTTGCCAGTAAAGCCACTGATGATGATGATGATAATGATGATGATGATGATGATAATGATGATGATGATGATGATGATGATGAATCGGCGACCATTTCGTCAGGGGTGTTTAGTAAAACTGTATATTTTGTCCTCATTTTAGAATACGAGCTGGTGGTGTGAGTAAGGTTGAAACGCCTTCTCAATGTGTGACAATTGAGGTACAGGATAGTATATTGAAAGCTGCAACGGACTGCAATAACACAAAACTATTGACAATAACAAGGTCTGTCTAGTTGATGAGTTGCTTGACAAGGCAGGGGTAAAACAAAATGAGGATGTTTATAAGGAACTGAAGGAAAGTCGCGTAAGAAGAGAACCTCTTTGACAGCATACAGCTTGCCCGTAACCCAAATCAGGATGACCGTCGGATCTGGCAAGTAATACAACATAGCAACAGGAAAGGCAGAATATATTGATGTCAAAGACAACCTTCTCGATTTTTGGAAAACAGGGCAAGAACTGCATCAGAAATTGACACAAGATGCATCAAGATTTGAGAAAAGTATCTCTCGCAGAAAGGTAAAGAACTTCAAGTGAAACAAATAAATTCAAAGTCAGACAAAATGATAACAAGATAGTTGAACTGAAATCAACGAGGAAGGAATCGCTTTTTTCGGTAGTGTACCTCGCTACTGAGATGAACTTAAATTTGCACACTGTATTCGCCTACCCTCTTGAACCACATCCTCTTTACATAGCCCATGTAGATGGAAAGAAGCATACATCAGTGAAGTCAAAGTTGGCAAAGGAGCTTGTTGAAAAAAATCACCAGTGAACCTCCACAACATGTTAACACCTACATCATTGATGCTATGTATATAATTCGTTCTCCAGATTGAAAGAACTTTCCAGGTACATATGGAGGTATAGCCAACCACATTTTGAACAAGATTTGTTTAGCACCAGTTGTACACTTTGTGTGTGATACTTACACAGCACCGTCCATGAAATCGAAGGAACAGGACCGTAGAGGAGCAAGCGACTTTCACATCATTGTTACCGAAGCAAGTCAGAGAAGACCAAAGGATATGAAAGAAGAACTATTCTCAGGGAGCTTCAAGACATATTCCGGTCATTCCTAACCACTGAGTGGAGACTCAAAGAGCAAGAAAACCTAGATAAACATACACTATATGTAAGTTGCGGAAAAGAATGTTTCTCATACAGAGCAACAGCACATGATGTGAGCAGAACCGCAGTGGATTAATTGAAGAATGAGCACATAGAAGCTGACACTAGAATTATCATGCACCCGACATCTACGAGTAAACTACACCCAGACAGAGTTGTGGTAATACGCTGTAAGGGGATACAGATCTGCTTTGCATTCTCTGCCACCACATGGAGAGGATTTCTGCTAGAGTGGACACTAGATTTGATAGTAAAAACTCAAGGAAATATGTCGACATTGCAATGTTAAGTCAAACCATTGGGCCAACAATACTCCCTGTCGTACATGCGTTTCTGGTTGTGATTATACCAGCGCATTCATGAGGAGAGGTAAAGTCACATTATACAAGAAAGTAGAATACCGTTCTGAATACCAAAGCCTGTTTACCGAGTTAGGAGAACATCGTCAAGTTACTGATGATATGATAACCAAGATGGAGAGGTTTGTTTGTGACATGTATAACAAGCCGAAGATGTCCAAACTTACTGAAGCTTGATATGCTCTTTTTCCACAGAGGGATGCACCAACAATGCGATCGGACCCCTGACTAAAGTAAAAAGCGCTGATTCTAGCACATTGTCACCATCTAAGTCAGTACTCATTCAGAAGGTGAAACGAACAAACTACATCACAATGCTGTGGAAGAATGCTCACCAGCAGAATTCAAACCCCAAGGTTGCCCCATGTCAGTGTGGTTGGATAATGAAAGACGGTCAGTACCGCATCTTGTGGTTTGATGGAGATCAAATGCCCAAAAACATCGAACAGAATGTTTCGGCTACTGAAGATCAAGAACCTAGTGAGGATGAGAATGACTATGCACTGGGAAACTCATATTCAGGTAAATCCGACTATGAAAGTGATATGGAAACCAATTGATTTTTTGTTTTGCTGATTGGTGTTTTATATGTTGCATGAATAGTTAGGCCTATATTGAACCCACACTGAACTTTGCGAAGTGTTAACTCAGTGTTTAACGCCATTGGCTACACAATCATTAGGTCTCTGGTTCGAGTAACTCCACGATTAATGTATGTATTCTAGTAAAGGAGTTGTTTTTCCATTTCACAACTCATAATCATGGACGTTGAATGTGCGTGTTAGAGACTAACCTCAGTCAGTAGGCTACATACATACAAGGAATCATAATAATAGGCCAATAATTAGATCAATTTGACCTACTTTCAGACCTTGTTTGCATAAAATGCTTCAATTAGCATTTAGCACTCCTAATAAACATATTTGATGGGTTATTTGCCTAACATGTAGCAATTTTGGCAAATATCTTACGTAACTGCAAATTCACTAGTAAAGTAAGCAAAATGGCCGTTTTGAAGAAATAATGCCAAAGTGTCATTTCATTTTCCATAGTGTAACATTTACTCTATAAAACTTGGGGGGGGGGTAAAAAGCTCGCGCACGATTTCATTTTTCGTAATGTGTGAGCTTTCCACAACTTCCGCAGGTGTCATACGCGTACTGCATGTGGCATGTAGCATACTACTACTACTACTACTACTACTACTACTACTACTACTACTACTACTACTACTACTCATGCCCCAGGATGGGCTACACTAAGAAATAACAACATAAATTTTGCACTAGAAAACATGATTAAAGTGGTGTCAGCTCCTGGACTACTAGGCCTATATGTATTCAAGCAAAACTTGGGGGAAGAAATACGTCATAAGAGCGTCCAAGAGAGCGAAACTGCTAATTCAATCACGCACTTCATTCTTAGTTTACGCGCTAAAAATTCACTCCATGTGCATGTTCGAATTTGACGCGCACTGTAATGGAGAGTCGATAGCAGTGTGTTCACGCTACTCGTCGCAACCACAACAGTAGAATACGCATACCAGTTGCGGTATATAACTATGAGCGCACGCGTTTTGGCATTCAAACAATAGATCAAGCTGGAAGACGCAAGTCCTGTATTGGTTTTATGAATGTGTAACAAAATTGCAGCTCCGTGTTAAGGTTGATCAATTAAATAAATTATATTATCCCGGGAACTAAACAATATTTTGCGATGATATTTGGTGAAGATGTTTCTGTTATTTTACTCTTCCATATCACAGGGTCAGGGTTTATTTCTTCTATAAGGTTGGGCCTTAATTATTCGGGTGCAATATTTCGCGACTGTTGAAGAAAGTTTATATTCATTAATTTCAAATTTTAGGTGAGTCTGTCCGATATAAACGTAAATGTATATGTTGACTGAAAATAGTGTTACAGCAAAATACTACCACGACAACGCCGTGCTGATGTGGCGGCCGCTACGGCCCTGGCCAACTCCTGGTTTATAGTTGTTGTTGTAAGTGTAACAGCCAAATAGTGTCACAACAAAATAGTACCACGACAACGCCGTGCTGCTGTGGCGGCCGCTACGGCCCTGGCCAACTCTTGGTTCATAGTTGTTGGTTATAAATGTAACAGCAAAATAGTGTTACAACAAAATAGTGCCACGAGAGCGTCGTGCTGCTGTGGTGGCCGCTACGGCTCTGGCTAACTCCTGGTGTATAGTTGTTGTTATAAGTGAAACAGCAAAATAGTGTTACAGCAAAATAGTGCCACGACAGCGCCGTGCTGCTGTGGCGGCTGATGCGGCCCTGGCCAGTTCCTGGTTCATAGTTGTTGTTATAAGTTGCACAGCAAAATAGTGTTACAGCAAAATAGTGCCACGAGAGCGCCGTGCTGCTGTGGCGGCCGATACGCCCCTGTAATAGGTCTAAAAAACTAAGACCTAAAACCTTACAAAACTAAAACTCAAACATCTGCAAAACTAAGACCTGCAAAATACAAACCCAACCGTCTGCAAAACTGAGACCTGCAAAATTAAGGGCCAACCATCAGCAACACTAAGACCAGCAAAACTAAGACCTGCACAACTAAGACCCAACTATCTGCAAAAACTAAGACCTGCAAAACTAAAATCTGCAAAACTAAGACCCAACCATCTGCAAAACTAAGCCATTCAAAACTAAGACCCAACCATCTACACAATGTAGCCTATAAGTGATGGTGTACATACACTCATGCAAGTGTAATACCATGTAGGTATGCATAGGGGCATACAAACCCAACTGCATGACCACATCAACAGTATAGTGCTATGTACTCGGGCAACAGCTCAACAGATATTCCCTTGACATGGTGTTTCACTGGAATTAAGTAATGGCTAAAATAAACAACCCACATACCTGGCTACCATAGGGCCTAATAAGTATGCCTTCATAGTAGTGGTTGGGGAAACGTTCATTTTAAAATAACTTTTGAGTCCATTCTTAAAGATACTGATAATGCAGAACTGACTATATGTAGGTGTAACGCCACTCCACAACACCTACGATCATGGAGCAGCGGGGTTCCGGGTCGTTCGGATGATCCTTGAAAAGTATACGCTAAAGTAGAGAAATAATCAATATTTGAAATTCACAAGGGACAGCATGGCTTGGGTTGATCAGGCAAATATATATTACATGAACTGGGTCATCCTGACCACACACTTTCAGCTAAAGTAAGAATATGATGTAAGAATATAATAAACAATAACGGTATATATGGGCATTATTTAAAACAGTTAATGGATACTTCACGGTATAGCGCAGCCTATACGCATAGCAACTAGTCCGCCTTGGCCTTCAGCCAGCGTCCCCAGTCTTGCGGCGAGTTAGAGTACGATACGCAACAACGGTCAGTCCATCATAGCGCGGAGTCCCTTAGGACAGTTCATCCACGACGCGTATAAGTACAGGCAACTGCATCAGAAGGGTGACCTCTCGTATAGGTGAATAGCTGGGTATAAAATAGGTGGCACATCAACAACCAGAAAGACATCTCCCAGTATATGTAAAAAAGATAGACCAGACAACCCTCAATCCAGTACGGCATCGGTCCCCGACCAGTATGGTACCCCTCAGGAGAGTAGCTGGGTAAGTGGATCCTCCCCTTAAGTGCTGGCAGCCAGTTTGAAAGCATCTCCCAGTGGATATGGCCCAAGGTAGTCCCTGTCCTCAAAACGGGATAGGTCTCCGACTAGTAGTGCCTCCCTTCAGTAGGCTAAATCCCCATCACGTGAATAGGGCCCTGGTGGTTTTCAAAAGAGAAATCCAGCATAATAAAATAATAGTTTGGAATAAACAATCTTCAGCTGTGCGTTCAGGCTGGTCTAGAGTTGATGAATGGTCTATTTGATTATGGTGACCAAGCTAATCAACCCATTTCAAAATTATAATAATGAATGTAAAGGAATGAGTAATTAAAATAATGAAGTAATATACACATTCAGTATGGAGCCACTATCAAGGGCAGTAAGGCCAGCATACCCTCCATGTTTATGCATCAGTAATAGCAAGTCCAAGTGCAACCTCTCAAGGTCACAGGGTCTATCACCTTAAAGAGCCTATAAGGTGAACAGGAGATAAATTGCTAATGGTCACTAAAAACACCGGGGGCATGCACTGCCTATAGCATAATAAAACAATGTGAAATAATAATGACATTCCCATAAATACCCACAAACAAACCAACAAAATAGTTATAAGTAGCAACTCTAGAACTTATGCAGCTATGTGACCATTCCAGCAGATCTAGCAATTTAGCCTAAATAACCTCACAGCCCCTTTAGAAAATCACAGCAATTTGAATAGTAAGTACCCAAAACCATTTTAATATTGCCAGGGATGTTACCATAATAACCAGTAACAACTAATAACTATGTACAGTACAATAAGATATATACAAATGAAGACGGAGTGGTTGCCAATAATAATAATAATTATCATTTTGTCAGATAATTAAATAAATAACATTTCTAATATTGTACTGCCCAGAGATTCCCTCTATTTGTAAACAAAACAAATAATTATCCCCAACGTGATTACATTATTCTAAAATAATAGGGGCTCAGTATACAATAAATATTCAAAGATAACAAACTGTGTGTGACCAGGGTTACAGCGATCGCCAATAGCAACATAATTGGCTAACACGTCCAATGGGCCTTTAACACCAAATGTATCGTGTAACCATTGCTCACAGGCAGGATTGCTACCATGGTAACTGGAGACAGACCTCATGCGGCGACAGAATAAATAGTAAAATTTGCCCGATGAGCATATAATATAGCATATAACCATAACGGCAATATGGCTATGCTAAATATAATAATAATTCAGTTCTGGGGGAACTAAACACATTTAATATCAAAATAATACAAACCATATTATTAAACATTCTGCTCATCGTGTAAATGTATAAATGCTTGAATGAAGCCCTAGGCTAACATAGGTAAAATATCTGACTGCCATGTTTTGAAACTAATAATCTCGGAGAAAGATTATTGGCAAACAATATCAATCTAGCAATATACAAAAATAGGGCAAACTCAGACGAAACTGCTAATCTAGTTGAAAACAAGAAGGAAGCAACTTATTGAATCAAAACTCTTACCTGATGGTTTCCAAAAGAGAAATACAACAGAATAAAATAATAGTATGTAATAAACAATCTTCAGCTGTGTGTTCAGGCTGGTCCAGAGTTGGTGAATGGTGCAGATCCAGGAACCTAAACTGGGCAATAGATGGGTCAGTGACCGTAAGTCAAAGGATAAGATTGTCCACAACAGGTGGTCGACTTTTATGTTTCCAGCTGAAAGGCTTACACACACGGCTTCTCCAGTTAAAGATATTGATAACCCATTATATGGTCATAGAGGGGGAAAGGGTGGTCACGTAGATGTTGGGGAAATTCAAAGTAGGGAGGTTAGAGAATAAGGGACTACACTATATGAGATAATTGGGTTTTAAATTGAAATGTCAAAGAGGGGACATTCAGGATGATTCAGCCCCAAAAGAAAGCTAACTCTTGTCATCTAGGCATCCTTGTGGCTTGATGATAAAGTGTAAGAAGGCCATCCAGGTAATTACCAAGGATAAGTTGAACCAGAAATGCTAGAGTTCATGGAGAAAAAAGGAGGTTGGGTGAGCTTAAAGCAGTATAGTGGGTATATAGTAGCTTGCTACACTCTCCCCACCTAAAATGTTGTCCTAAATAAAAGAAAGTGAATAAACAATTAGTATGTACAAGGCAAATAGATATAAAAGTTTGGTTACTTTGCAACCAAGAGGCCCTGTAGCATCGCCATCTGCTGTTGCATTAGGCCCATCGCCATCGATGAGTCAAGTCCACCAGCACTAGGCTTACTAGATACAACCACAGGGAAGGCCGAAGCATCTGGTTTTCCTAGTCCTGATAGGACCGGCGAGGAATCGGGGCTGGATTCCTCCTCGGGCTTTGTCTAGGAGCCTCAACATGAACATCAACGGGTCGGTCCAATATTTCAGGAGGTGGCGGTGGTAGGTCATCCACCACAAGAGGTGGGTCTTGGGGTTCAACCTCTGGCCTTATGACATCCACTGGCTCGGGCGGGGGAAGTTGCTCCTCCACCATATCCTCTGCTTCTGGGGGGGGGGGTCATGGTCCACTTCATGGACTTCATCCGAGTCACTGCTTATGTCGACCTGAAACCGGGGAGGGGGATACATAGGTAGAATTCCGTCGTAGTACCTTACCCCATCCTATTCGTCAAGGTCTGAGTTTCTCTCGGGAGGAGCTTCAATCTTGGCCCTTTGTCTAGTCCTAACCCCGGGTGAAGGTGGTGCGGGGACCTTGTTTAGGCTGAAACTTGCAGGGTAACAGCATGTTCCTGTGGAGAGTGCGGTTGGGGCCATCGCCATCCCCTGGATTAACCTCCTAGACTGGTATTGCATCCCCACACTGTCTCAACACAACACACACTTGGTCCTCCCACCTGTTGGCTAACTTCCTTCCTCCATGTGGCCGGACTTTCATAACGAGGACATTGTCTCCAGGTGCAATAGCCTGCTCACTGACAGTGGCATAATAGCTCCGACGGTTGGCAGCTGCCTGTTTACCAGCCTTTTCAGAAGCAAGCTTGTGTGCCTTTTGCAGCCTGTCCTTCAGATGCTCCACGTAGCTCTGATGGGACGTGGGTCCATCAGCGTCTGGGGCAAGACCCAACCGGAGATCAATGGGCAGGAGGGATTCCCTACAGAACATGAGGTAGTAGGGTGACTGACCTGTCGCATCATTCCTCGTACAGTTGTAGGCGTGCACCAGAGGTTGGGTGAGCCTAAAGCAGTGTAGTGGGTATATAGTAGCTTGCTATATAGGTAATGCTGAATTTCTATCAAGAATATTCAAAGATAACATCAGTTACAGTAGCATTTCCCTGATAACATGTTACTTGTTAAAGAGGGACTACAAATTTTGCAAGGACAAAACTGCACTTATTTTTTATTCTTTGGAAGGGGCACCATTTTGTAATAGGAAAATCTTGCACACTATTCTATAATTTTTGTTTTGTTTTAAGAACAGAATGAAACTTGGGTTGGGGGTGGAGGTTCAGACCATATTAAGGGCCAAAAATGGCACCTCTATTTTTTCATATTTTTGCACGGTGATTATGGGGCAAAATAGGCTATTGGTAATGTCAATGGGATTTACACAGTTAAGGACAAAGCTAGGCCTAACCAAACTTGAAGTTATCTTCCCAAGACGAAAATGTCATCTACAATTTATGTTCAGAGGCCTAATAATTGTTCCAGGATGTTCCCTGAACATCCTGGAACTCTTATCAATCTTAAATTACTATTATCTAGGTTGTATATAATTATTTTATTTCAATTTACCTAGTACGTCTACCTCTGATAGCTTGCATTGACTTATTGTGTAATCCAAAATGGCGCCGACACGATCATGGACATGTCGCAATATTTGCTCGTAACTTTCCCTATGATGGCACTATACCCCTACATAAAAAACCAGCATGCGAGGAATGTTCTTGGGCATATTTGGAGCCACAAATCAGAGGCAGGTATTGCCTTTGGAAATTATGATTTTTCGAACGACCCCTTGAAAATGGTGTCAAAATGACCAAAAATCAAGGCAGGGGACTTCGGGGAAAGTTAGAAAAAGGTATAGAGCGATTATTAGTTTATATGAAGGATTGGGAAATTTTTGAAAAATGTGGTCACTGAAGCGTGAAATTCGAGGTCAAGTCAAGGTCAAGTCAAGGTCACCACATTTTCGAAAAATATTTTGAAAATATTATTCACCATAGACCCCCATCAAACTATTTTCAAATATTCGCCCTGTATCTTATCTTCAGAATAAGCCTATTTTGAGCTTAGGGGGATGTTGGATGGTGCTTTAAAAAAATATTGAAAATGTTGGTCCTGATTCCGCAAAATTTGCGCCCTTGGCAGGAAATGTGTTAATTCTGGTGACAGCACCTAGACAATTAATATCGGAAAGGTTGGAGCGACAATATTTTAGAACAAGAAGAATTACAATTGCAAATTTTATATGATTTCTGTACAGAAGACTGAAAAAGTAGGCCTAAGGTTCATTCCATATCTAATCATCAGGGCAGGGGCAGATCCAGGGGGAAGTGGCCTCATTAAAAAAAAGTCTTGTTTGAATTTTCCTCCAAAAACACAAATAAAGATTTGAGATTTGAAAGGGAAAAATTTGAAGAATATTGTTCTTAAAATTATAAAGAAAGTGTTAATTAATGAGAAAGTTGATTAAACCCACAATCCTTCTGTGTGCACTTCATGGTCTTCTTGTGATTTTTCCGCCCATGGGCTCTGCCATTGCAAGAGGCTGTGGCTCAACACTCTCCAAAACATATGATACTGCATTTTTGAATAGATAGAAAAGCATATTCTGAAAAGTTCAGTTTAATAACACCTAAACTTTCGAATTATTGCAATTTTTTGCAAATTTCAAAGAAACGAACATTTGGCCATCTCCTCTATTTTTGGAGCTCATTCCTCTGAATTTAAACATGCTATTGGCTTCTAGAGATGGGACCCTAATTTTATTTACGGTGAATTTACCGTGTACCATCAGGGGTAGAAAGCCAAAGGCCTCTAAAATACCTATCTTGAACCAGGTAGTCACTGATGTATAAGACTTGAAAACATTGATTGATGAGGCCGACACCACTTTTTCAGGTCGGCTGTTTCGAATATCTCCATCCCTCTGGCTAAATAATTTTCTGTGAATTTCCAGTCTGAATCGAGTGTCGTCTAACTTGAAACTGAGACGGCGCCTCTGAGAAATGTCCCTCGTTAACTTAGAACACCTCAGTAGCATGGACAAAAACTGTGGGTCAATGTTTAAAATGTGGAATATGGTTACTTTGTGAGTGCCAAAATTGTCCATTTCCATGGATCGTTTTCATTATATGTGTCATTTTGGGGGATTGATAAGTTATGATTATGAAGTATTACTTCACGACAGCTGATATTTCATCAAGTAGCCTGTTCGGCTGTTGGCCATACAGCAAGACAGGACATTTTCAGAAATTTCCCAATATTATTTTCCAAGTTATTCCCCTTTGAAAGTGTTATTCCATTCCTTGTTTCAGTCTGAGCACAATAAAGCTTTTTTGAGCTGAATAAGAACTTAACCAAACATAAAAGAGTTATGACAGTGTTATTCTAGCATTGGAACTATAAGTTCTAAACACTATTTAAGGGCCCTATATGTTCCAAATTGATATTTATTTATGAGCCTTCAAAGTTGCTCTGTCAAAATGGACCACATGTGATGGCTAACATGTTTATGTTGGACAGATATTCCAAATATTCTTTATAACATAGATCCATGTATTCTGTTTGGGTAAACAATTAGAAGGGTGTTTTCAGTGGCGTAGCCAGTCTTCATGGTGTGAGGGGGCAAACAGAATTTCTGTCCCCATTTTTTTGGGGGGGGGGGACACAATTGCCATCCCTTTTTTGAGGTTCAGGATTGAAAAACATTCGAAAAAGCAATAATTTCCTTTGCTATCATCCACATTTTGTCCCCAAAAGTGTCTGTGCGGGTGCACTCTGCTCCCTCACCAACCCCCTTGTCTACGCCACTGGGTGTTTTTTTCCTTGCAGTTGAAATTAAAATGTCCTCAAAGATGTTCGTTTTGCCTATACTCCCTACAGCATTTTTTGTGCATGCAATGTCTTGCAATATGAATGTGTATAATTTCTTTTCCAGATGGGGGTGGGCAATTTGATCGAAAAGGTGATCCTCGAATCACTTAGTCCTACTTATGCGACAGCTGGTTCTTGCAATCACAATGTGTAGGCCTATATAGACTTTGACTCTATTAGGAGAGACTGGGGGAATTGTGGCCCTCTTTTCTATTCCATCACCCAATCCACAGAGTTTATACTGCAGGATGATGTCTTCTAGAGACTTCCATCTAACCTGGTATTTTAGGCCCCCTTAACTCTTTATGTACCAAGCGGACTTATTTAGTCCGATCAGGCCAAAAAATCAAACATTTTTCAAAGCACCATCCAACATCCCCCTAAGCTCAAAATAGGCTTATTTTGAAGATAAGACACAGGGCGAATATTTAAAAAT
>JAODUJ010360648.1:0-15077 GCA_027564615.1 Psolus chitonoides
TATTTGTATTACACAGAAGTAATAATTTTTGGATTAGAAGGGTTGACAGTTCTCAGTGCTTTACAGTTTTTCATGATCCATATAAACAGCAGAAACGAAGACAATTATTTCGTAGACCATTCACCACCTTATAACACCCGCTCGCCAAAATATTTCCCATCCCACCGATAGTATTTTAGGGGCGGATCCAGAGTATGCCAGTATGCTTCGGGCGCATACCAAAACAAATAATGTAGAAAAAACATGGTCTCCAGTAAGCACCAAATTCCACGATATAGCGTTAAAAATGCCAACATTTGCTGGAGTCCCTTAGCGGGCCCCAGACCCCAGGACCTTCGGGTCGAAAACTCGCCCATTCAAAAACCCTGGATCCGCCCAATTATTTCTTTGTTCAACATATTCAGGGACGAATGGTAGCCTTCCTAATCATGTTCATCAGAGTCATAAACAACGATGTTTTCAATGTCTCCATCTCCTCGTAGTCGGTGAATCCGAACATATCATGGGGTCTGACAGGGTTGCCTACATTTGGCCTATCACCAACGGCGTCTGGATCACTACGTCCGCATTTATCACAGTATCCACGCCGATCCACAGAGCCTGGGACATGATCACGGCGTCTACCACCACCCACGCCTCCCTCTAGATTCATAGCACTTGTGTCGGTATCCATGTGAACATGTCCAGCCGTGCTTCGGTCTTCTGTGACGGTTGTCCTGTCTCCATAATCATCCCTGTGTCTACGCTCACGATGAAGAGCTGTCTCGGTATCCATGCATCCATGTCCACTTGTGCGTCTGTCGTCATACGTAGCATATGTTCCGGTATTCCTGCCTCCCTGTTCATCTCTGTGTCCTGTAGGACTGGAGGGATAAATCTTCTCATTGAGAGCACCAGCGCCTCCGACAGTAGCGGGACTTCCACTTGTATCCCTATTCTCAGCTGTTGAAAGGTACCTAAATGGAGACTGGCGTCCCAGGACTGGGTCATCCACAGCACGAGACCTAGGACTGGGGGCACACCACTCTTCATCGAGAGCACCAGTGCCTCCGTCAGTAACGGAGTTTACACTTGTTCCCACATTCCCAGCGCTTGAGTGGCAACCAAATAAAGACTGGCGTCCCAAGTAAAGGCGTCCGTTTGCTTGGGCCGTTGTATCAATCATGGTAATAATGGCATCCTGTTGAATTTTCTGAAACAATTGATCCTCATTTTGGTTGTCCACGGCCAAGATCCTCGGGTATAGGGCATGCATCACTTGTCCGAAAGGCATTTGCTTATCCTCCACATACATCTGATAAAGACTTGCCAAAGCATTGGTCTTCTTGAAGGCGACGTCCGCATGGGTTAGAACGAGGATGCAATGGGCCACGAAATTTGTTCCAAAATCTTCCTGTATAAAAGAAAAACCAGAAAATTGGAATGACAAAAAAAAACGAGAATCGTTGTGATAGCCTATTTTGTCTAAAACATTACAGTGTATACCATGAGCTAATTATAATAAACGATATACAACGCAAGTACGAATCTCATTAAAATTGGCTTTGTCCGGTGACATTTGGCCTCCAATATAGGTGCGGACTCATCATTATACCGAACCCATTTATAAATTTGTATCCAAGATGGCCTCAGCATCGTAGCCATGAGAGGGACTAGCCAACTAGCCGCCCATAATAATATCGTCTCAACACAAAACCCCACCGGAACACAATCACTCGTAAAATTGGAGTCACTACCTATATATTGTTTGCGTGCTTGTACCATCCTGTGTTTGAACTTCCTCATGTACTAGACACAAATAACTTTCATGAACAAAAATAACAATTCTGTCACGCATCGGTAGATGGTATCACTTCCAAATAGGTGTACTAGAACACAAGAAGCTTAGGAGTCGTCCCACGTCCGCTTGTTTCTACTCCACTGTTCAGTGCTAAGCACCACGCATACAAGATGGCCATAGGTACCATTAATCAAATCTTTGGTGTAGATGACCCCTGACCTCTCCCAAGACCAATACGAATTGTGTGATCATTATGGGGAACACCTTCATCAAACTGAACTTGATCTAACCAGGTATAGTCTGCTTAGTGTGTTTGTACAATTACAATCCATATGTGACCCCAGATGACTTTCATCAAAATCACTAAGCTCCTCGTACTCATTATAAGGAATATACACACCAAGTTTAGAAATGATCTGGCAAGGTATGGTCTATTTAAGGTGGAAAGCCCTAATTATATTGAATTTTGTTTCAATGATGCCTTTTGAGTTAAAAGAACCCAAACAATTGAAACATGAATGGGAAAGCGTGAAAAAATGGTCGAAATCACAATATGCTAATTAGTTTATCAGCATATGCACCTAAATAACGGCTAATTTGCATATATTTCAACCACTCGTAACTCGGGTTAGGAAAGTTATATACTCATGGATGAGGTGTCAAACGGAAGATATTAAGACGGCTGTATAGTTGTCTTCGCTAGGGCAATAAAAGCCGTTGCTAAGGGGAATTTCTCATGGAAAATGTCATTTTTACCAATATATGACCTGAAAGATGGTACGTAAGTGGTATACTAAAAAAGAGCACAAATAACTGATTCAATCAAATTAATGAACACAATGAATGAACAAAAATCATATTCGAGTGATAATTAGGGGTCTTCCACCCTAACGTGTTCGATAGGTTTTCCGTGTTTGACCTCTGTTGACCTCAGATGACCGTTGACCTCCGTCAAAAACACTGAGAGTCAGGTATGTCACAAATGAGGATATTTGAAACATACAAAACAAGTATGAAATTAATCTGACCATGCATGACTTATCCAGACTTATGGTACAAGCATGACGTCACACACACACACACACACACACACACACGCGAACACACACACACGCACACACGCGCACGCAAACATCATACACATACAATAACTTACCTTCATTCGCTCCCAGATAATGGACTGAGTCTTCAGATCTCGGTGATTGGAGATGTTCACGACGAAGAGAAACAGGTCAATGCCTCCCGCCAAGATATCAGCAAATTCTACAGTTATCTTTTGATTTGGGTTATCTTCCGATAGGGTAATTTTGGAGATGGTAATATCGCGGTTGTCTCTTCTCAAAGTCTCCGTTTTCATTTCACCAGGTTCAAATGAATTTCTCCCCAGAAGGGTTTTCACCGTAGCCGATTTTCCTTCTCCTGACAGCCCCAGGATTACCACGCGAAGTTCACGTTTAACAACAACCTTATTGGTTAAGTCTCCTAATGTCAGATTTGATCGAACTTTACCATAAGTAGCTTCTTGCTCCTCGTTGATTGCTTTCAACTGCGACTGGGTAGCGCCCTTCTTAATAAGCTCGTGATAACGTTCTTCCAAGATGAACTGATATTCATCCTGGTTGAAGCTACGTTTCAAATCTTCCGCCCTCTTGATTCTCTTTGCACTCATTGCTTCAATCTTCCTTTCTGACAGCCCCGCAAGTAGGTACTCCTTGTACTCCTCGTCGGTAACGTAGGGCAATTTCTGTGGGGAAAATCAAGTTAGAGGCATTTTAGTGTCATGCTTGCACTCCATGCCCAAAGAAGCTCATTGAGTTTAGGCGTTACCAAATTGTCAATCCATCTAATCCAAGCGACACTATGTTGAGAGACAGAACTAAAAATTACTCAGACCTCTAATTTACCAAACTTCTTCGCCAAACCTTTTGAATGTGAAACAGTGCAACATTCCTAACTTCTTCATGCAGCAAACGTTTTCTCAAAGTTAGGTTATTTTTGAGATTGTATGGTGATGCAAACTGGAATGCAAACGCAATAACCTCCTTCCAAAAATATTGACCTTTATTCAGATTGAACATCGGTGATCTTTTAACCCAAAAATGAATGCTAAAAAAAGAAATTAGGCAAACCTCAATTAGCGGACGGATGCTGATCGTTGTATGGCCCAACAACTGTTGGATCATGCCAAAGTTACATTATACAAATCACTATACACAAAATAAATTAATTATCTGATTCTCCCTCAAAAGTCAAGTAGTAGGCCTACAGTTATCTTGTTATTTCTAAATATGGAAAATCTACCTAACACTACCATAGGAATTCGAATTGGCCTATCCTGGAATAGAATCGAAAACTGCTCTGAGCAAATTCCGCTAATAATGTACTATATTTGCAAATAATCATGATCTGTGATCGATGCAGTATACGTTCTAGACGGGACGGAATGAGGGTGGGTTATCCGTCATATACAAGGGTGAGTGAACTGGGGGTACTTAAGTCATTTACAAGAGTTTACATTCGTTGATTCAAACTCCACATCCCGGGAAGGCTTTAATGCTACATTAGGTTGCTAAATTATAATGGGATGAAGAAAACTCACCTGGGATTCGGTTCTACTACGAGTGTCCATTGCGCTGTGTTGGAACGAATCTGTTACGAGATTGATAGAAAATACAGCGTCAAGATCTCCATCACGACGTTCTATCCGATGCGGAATACAGACCCATTTGACAATGTGTTGTGTGCCTTTACGAATGCAAACAGAGTATCAGTATGTGTTGGCTGCTCTTACCGATTTGTACGTGGACCTAGTGCTGCTGTGATGTTCGCTGATTTTTAATTCCTAGGCATGCGACAAAGGAATCTACGCAATCACGGCTGCGCGTATGTCTATGTATAAGTATGTTGGTGTTTGCGTGACATAATGACTTTAACCACGTATTCGATTTCTAACTTGGTTGCCTGTTGGGAATAGATGGTTTTGAAAGAGGTCAAAGGTCTCTTGAGGTCAAATGGTGCCAAACACGGAAAACGTTGTAACCACATTATCCCAGCAGTTACATGGTGCATGAATCTCATACCGTACTGATTACCTGTATATATATCGCCCATATTAAGAAGACTCTAAAATAGGTCAAAGGTAAATTGAGTTTGAGAAGTGACAAACGGAGAGAAGAGAGCATGCAGTTGAATATGATGCAGCACCTAGACTACCTAAACGTTGCTGATGACATCACACTCATACCACAGGCCAACCAGCAAAATTATGCAGGAAAAACTTCAAAACTGGTACAATTAGCGGAAACAGTATGTCTCGAAGTACGGTATATACAAGGGAAACAAATGTTATGGAAATTAATGTGGTGAAGAAAGATAAAAGCAAAAGAAAGAATTGGGAAAGATTTGGATGACGTGAAACAGTTCTGCTACCTTAGAAGCACAGTGGCAGCGAATGGTGACATATTGGAAGAGTTGAAGATTAGAAAATGAGAGGCAAACGGCCGGTTCATCAAGTTGAGAAACATATGGAAAGCAAACAACATCTCTATAAGCACACACATCCGCCTTTACAAGAGTAGGTCTGTACTTATGAACGGTCAGAGTCAGAGGCATGAAGAAGCAATAAAAAAACGTTGAGACAAAAATGAAAGCTTCTAAAGGGAGATACTTGAAGAATATCATAGATGTTCATATACGATGAGCAACGAGCAGTTAGAGGAAAAACAAACATGGACAGTATAACATCATAACTGAAACGCATGGGAGGAAACTGGCTTCGGTATGTGTTGCGACATCTATGTGTAAGCCGTTCACTATATCATTAACTGGAAATAAGCTGGAGAGCTGTTTCGTGGTATTATGTATCAACAGGTGACTCATGGAGTAAACCATGTAGTCCTGAGAATATTCGAAGCGTATACTCATTGCTAATCTCCTTTTGATACGATTCTCAGCATTCTTGTAGAAATACACAATCAATCAACTATTCGAATTTCAGGTGTGAATTCGAAACAAGTGAATTCAGACGGACTGTTTGGACCTTTTACGGCACATTTATCAGGGTTCGTATGCCCGACCTAGTGTGGGAAGCCCCAACTGCCCAAAGACTTTACGTAACACTAGTTCGGCAGACTGACCACAAGTGTTGTGGATGACAAAGAGCAGAGCAGACATCCAAACAAAGAACGCTGCACTGGACACCGATGGGTAAACGCAAGAGAGGAGGACCTAAAGGAACGTTCAGAATGACAATAGAGAAGGAGATGTCAGCTGCCAACAAGACATGGAGAGAACTTTTACGGATTGCTAGCGGACACGCGTATTTTGTCCAGTATTCACTGTACCAGCCATGCGTGTCGGGTAGGACGGCACAAGATCGGGCCAGATGGTTTATTTTCGTTGACGCCTTGTGCCACAACCTTGACGAATCGAGAAGGATCGAGTAAACTGTGGTTGAATAAGGTCAGATACTGGAAACAAATTGTAACCACATTATCTCAGCAGTATACGAAAGGAACTGATACGGGTTACGGGGACTATATATGTTGCTATTGAGTAGATGATTCCGTTTGATATTGAAAGAGGGAAGAGATCATTGAGGTCAACGGGTCGAATGTAAGAAATGTTGTTACCACATTATATCGGCAGTTACAAGGGTATTTAACTCATATTCAACTTAAACATTGCCCATATAAGGTAGGTGATCCCAAACGATTTTGAAAGGGTCAAATGTCATTTCTGATCAACTGCATTTCCGGTCAAGCGCTGAAAAGCCGCATTACCTTAGCAGTTACAAGGTGGATTGATCTCATATTGAAACTGACCTTCAACATTTTCACCACCTCAAATGACTACTGATGACCTTCAAATGACCTCCAACATGTTTGGCACCAAATGTTGACTATATCCCCTAAGATTAAATGTCATACCTCTCCAGATTTCCAGATACTATATTTACTAGGTTTATTGCATAAATTATGCAAATTAGTCTACTAAATTAGCATATTTTGAACTGAAAATTTAATCAGTTCGAGAACCTATGCCCTCCTGCTCCCTACCATGACTCCTGATGACCTCCAAATGAAATTCAATTTTTTGGCACCAAATGTTTACTATATGTACCAACTTTTATGTGAATCCAACAATGTTTAGTAATTTGACCTCAAATAACCTGTAATGGCCTTCAACATTGTCACCACCAAATGTTTACTATATGTACCAAGTTTCATGTGAATCCAACAATGTTCAGTGATTTGACCTCAAATGACCCCCAATGACCTCAAAATGACCATCCAACATTTTGATCACCAAATGTCTACTATATGTACCAAGTTTCATGTAAATACAACAATGTTTAATAAATAATGGCACCAAATGTTGACTATATCCCCTAAGATTAAATGTCATACCTCTCCAGATCTCCAGATACTACATTTACTAAGTTTATTGCATGAAATATGTCTACTAAATTAACATATTTTGCCCTGAAAATTATATTCGATCGAGAACACAGGCTCCTCCTGCTCTTCACCAGATTTCATCACCATAGCTCGTATGGTTAAGGAGATAATTTATTTTTATTTATATTTGCATGGACTATCACACACACGCCATAGTGTCCCACAACCATCTCAAATCATATTGATTTTATCAGCAGAGTTTGCAGGCAAAACACCAGCAAAAATATGCAGTACTGGTCAGATGGAATATTATGTATGGGAAATAATTTGATCATTTCAATAGATAGACTAACATATCTGTGATCAATCAACGGTGATCCTTTGACCTCTATTCTCGACGATGCACAACGGGGGTTCACTCCAGGGTAGCTGAGGGCCAAGAAGTAATTTGATCATTACAATAGATGGACTAAATATATGATCCATCAACAGTGATCTTTTAACCCTTATTTAAAAAAAAGTGCAGGATGGGTGTTTAATCCATGGTAGTTGAGGCTAGCTATGCATGCCAAGACGTTCCTGAAATATTCCAGACATATTTTGACACATTTGAGGAAAATTTCAACTGTAGCTCATTAAATTCTAACATTTAGCATAGTTACTTGGCACATTTTGTGCTGAAAATGTAATCAGATCGAGAACCATGCCCCTCCAACAACATACCAAATTTGATCAATATAGCTCTCACAGTTCGAGAGATATCCTGTTCACATGCAAACTGCACGGATGGACGCACGCCACAGTGACCACTATGTGTCTCCCTCTGAACATAGTTCAGGCGAGACAAAAATAAAAAGATAACATATTTTGTGCTGAAAACGAAATAAATTCGAGAACTCATGCCTTACTACTCCCTACCAAATTCCGTTACCATAGCTCATGTGGTTCAGGAGATATGCTGTTCATGAGCCTAATGGGCTCGATATGCAAATTCTGCTAATGAACCTAATGAAGTATAATATTTTGTGCTGAAAATCTACTCAATACGAGAACTCGTGCCCTTCCTACTCTCTACCAAATTGAATAAGCATAGTACCTATGGTTCAGAAGATATGCTGTTCACAAGCCTGATGAGCTCAATATGCAAATTCTGCTGATTACCCTAATTAAATAACATATTTTGTGGTGAAAATCTAATCAATTTGAGAAATCATGCCCTTCATACTTCTTACTCAATTTCATCATCATGGCACCTATGGCTCAGAAGATATGCTGTTCACAAGCGTAATGAGCTCAATATGCAAATTCTGCTAATTATTCTAATTAAGTAACATATTTTGTGCTGAAAATCTGACGAATTCGAGAACTCATGCCTTTCCAACTCCCTGTCAAATTCTGTTACCATAGCTCATGCGGTTCAAGAGATATGCTGTTCATGGCGCCCGCATTTCAAAGTACAACAGTACATTCAACAGTACAAATACTTCACAATTTGGCGCCCCTATACCCGTGCTCCCGGGAAAAATCCCCCGCTCCCCCTAGTCCAGTCATTATTCGATATGACTCCCCAAAAATTGCAACAACAACTATTCGATTGTCATTCATTGATCGTAGAAAGACCAATAAAACAACATACTCAAAGTTATCGAAAGTAGTGGAAGAGTGCCCAATTTGCATGAATCCAAAATGACCGCCATGATATTCCTCATTTCCCAGACTTAGCCATATTTCAGCACATAATGAAGATATTCAAATGGTTTGAAGGTACCTAACTATTTTATTAGTATCAGAAAACGTCTTAAAGCAGGTATGGATCGTCCAGCTATGTTTTTCCACTTGTGAAAACTAGAAATGGTTCCCGAATTTCACGAACCATATTTTACATCAAAATATGATTTACGTTTTATGGAATGATTGACCCATCCCTATTTACATTAAATTCATTTGATCTCCACTTTTCAGATGATTTATATATAGAAGATATATAGCCTACATGAACTTTGCAAAACAAAAATCAATTGCTAATTTGCTTTAATTTAAGATGACCGTCATTTATAATTGCTCACAGTAGAAAAAGATATTGGTTGTTTGACGTACGTCAGGTTTTGCCTTAGCGGCACCAACAATATTGACTGGTTTAATGATTCGATCGCATAATCCGTTTCGAAATCAGTTACTGAATCACACTGAAGTAACCTTATTAGTTTTTATATTTGTCTTTGGCCACCTTCATCGCGCAATCACATCAGGGACAGAATGTAGCACAACTTTGATCAGAATCATTGGTTTAAGCTAGTTTTCTTTTGTAAGGTGGTAAGTGTGTTAACATCATGTTATAACTATGTCAGCTATTAATTTTAGTCATTTCTAAACTTTTATTGGAGTTTACATGAACTTAGTCTGATGTATGGTATGGTGTGGCCGTGTGAATATTACAACTGTCATGGCAGTATATGACGGCTTTCAGTCATTACAGTATGAAAATCTTCAAAGCTATGAAGCAGAGGATCCTACAGCTAATGCAGACCTACTGTGGAGTTTATCTTTGTCACTCCGATCACCAACACCATCTTGGTCGGGAATGATGCAACTATTACGAAAAGGCAATAATCCAGAGCAGTCGTTTATTGCTTTCTTGCCAATGTTAGACCCCAATCCAAGTGACTTGACCTGTTCGTATTCAATATTGCTGTGTGTAAGCTCACATGCCAGACGTCAAGGGGTCGCAGCTATTCTAACATGTGATCATCCTCTTCGGTGTAAGGCGCACGCAATACAGGAGAGTGTCCCTACCAACAGTGATATCAAATCAATTGTGCTCAGACTCGGTGGGTTCCACACACAGATGAGCTTTTTGGGAGCAATTGGCCATATCATGTCCGGCAGTAGATTACAGGAATTGCTGGAATGCATATACGCAGCCAATGCAGTTAGTCGTATACTAAGTGACGAAGCCATTCCAAGAGCTGTTCGGGGACATCTACTTGTGAGCAGAGTACTCAATACATTGGTAGTGTCGCACATCTTTGACATACCACTACCCCAAACATTGCTGCAACAGGAAGTTGTTGATCATGACGACATAGCTACATCAGGGACAACTAATGAAGCCACCACTTCTAACCAAGAAGACGATACATCAATGTCAGAAGTCTTGACTGAGTCAAGAACACTTCTTGATGCACTGATGTCAGGAAAGTTCGAGTTGGAGAGGGTAGAGCATTCCCAAAAGCTGAAGGATATATAACAGAAGCTAAGGAAAAGTGAAAATACAATGCAGCAACATCGTACAGCCAAGTTGTGGATTCAATATCATTCTATAAATGGTTACTGTTTTACAAACATTCCCTAAGGCAGAACGAACCGGCAGCTCCACTTGAAAATTATGCAGCAAATGTTGCCTTTCTTGCCGCGTCTGGTCACAACAAATACACCAAATCAGTGTACCTATACTTACAAAAGATGATTAGCTTACAGCAACAACATCCATATGTGTATGAGCACTTTCAAGATGGACTGCATATAATCAGGAGATCAGATAGACACAGGCAGGTTTGTCTCCAGACTTGATAATTGAACAGGTATTGATGAGGAGCATGGAAACGACAGGGGGGCTAACGAGGGGACGTGGGATGACCGAGATCCAGCGTCTGGTATGGTTGCTGTCCACCACTGCCTGTTCAGAGATAAACTCTCATATGCAGGAGCTGATATTATTATACTACCAGACAAGTGAGCAGCACAAAGATGCCTCAAATACAAGAGAAAAGAAGAACATGTCAGACACTAAGAATCCTCTTGCCTTTCTCATCCACATAAATGCTTTCAGTTGGGATACATCACTGGCAAATACTGTGACTGTTGTTATCGCAGATAACAATGTAAATGCGAAGTGTTCCAGAGAGGTTGCTGACATCGGGAGATGATATCCAATACATATTAGATAGAGGTTCATTGCTACACAGAATTCCATGAGTCCGTGGATCAACATATAATGGCAATATGTAAGATACTTGTCAAGTCACTTCGGTCGACCATCAGTGGTATTTGATGGTTACAGAGGTGGACCAAGCACAAAGGACACAACTACACAGAGCAGGCACACATGCTGGAGCAGCGGTTATGGTAGCTGAAAATATGGTTTTCAGAGGAAAAAAAGATGACTTTTTTCCCAATAATGAAAACAAGCAAAGATTCATCACACTGCTAAGTGTGCACCTCGAGAGACATGGATGTTACATAAATCATGCTCAAGCAGATGCTGATCTATTAATTGTGAAGACTGCAATTGCTGTAGCTGAGCAATAAGTCAAGTCAACATTCCTTATTGGAGATGACACCGACCGGTTGGTACTACCTTGTTTCCACTCTTGAGCTAACACAACAAATCTATACTTCTGACCTGAGCCTCGTCTCGGGATGAAAAAGGCACCGAGATGCTGGAATACTTCTGTTATGAAGACAACACTTGGCCAAGAAGTGAATGACAATATTTTGTTTGTACATGCCATACTTGGGTGCGACACAACATCTTACATCTATGGAGTTGGGAAAGGAATTGCACTGAAGTTGATTCGTAACAATCAAGCCTTCCGAGAGACAGCAAAGCTATTCGAAAATTCAAACTCGAAGACATTTGACATTTCAACTGCAGGAGAGAGTGCAATTGTATCATTATGTAATGGCCAATCGTGTGACACATTGGATTATCTTAGATTACAACGTTTCCATCAGAAAGAAGGCACAGGCCCATCTTGTATCGAGCCACAGGTTATTTCACCAACTTCATCAGTTGCCAAACATCACACCAT
Source organism: Psolus chitonoides (assembly GCA_027564615.1). Taxonomy (NCBI): domain Eukaryota; kingdom Metazoa; phylum Echinodermata; class Holothuroidea; order Dendrochirotida; family Psolidae; genus Psolus; species Psolus chitonoides. Next base: position 11,991 of record JAODUJ010360648.1, read on the forward strand.
GCGTGTATATCTCCAGGTACAGCAATGGACGGGCGATGAAGACAAGGAACCAGACAAATGGGGATGGTATAAGGACGGCGGGAACATTTTACAGTTCCAACTGACAAGGAAGCAGCCCCAATATAACTCTTGGAGGTAGTTAGATGTAACTGCAAAACTGGATGTATCACCAGACAGCGCACATGTAGGAAGCATGGATTAGACTGTTTCACTGAATGTTGACAATGCAGAGGTCCATGTACTAATGCGGCACGCTTCGAGGATGATGACACATTCATTGAGTAACCAGGTGAGCATCTCTACCGACTGCTTGGAGTATTCATTACCAAGCAGGCATTACTGACTGCGTGGAAAAGGGGATAGAGCATCGGCCTTGCAGCTGGTACTCGGGAGGTCTGGACTCCGGGCTGGGTCATACCAAAGACTTCAAAATTGGTATATACTGCCATTGGCGTGATTGCTGCTTAGCATCAAACAATGGAGTAGGGGCAAACGGGTGTTGGACTCTTGAGGATCTCACCCGCGCACTAGTTGAGGGAGTGTTGACTCAGTGGAAGGAGTGTTAACTCAGCGGTTGACGCCGGTGGCTACACTTCATGAGGTCCCCGGTTCGAGTCACTCCAAGATCAATGTATGTCGTCTAGTTAAGGAGTTGTTATTCCAATTGACAACTCATATTCATGAACGTTGAATATGCATGTTAGAGACTGACCTCAGTCAATGGGCCATATATACATACATACATACATACATACATACATACATGGAATCCTAATGATAGACCAATATTCAGATCAATATGACCTAATTTTAAACCTTGCTTGCATAAAATGCTTCAATTAGCTTTTAGCACTCTTATTAAACTTATTTGATGGGGTATTTGCCTAACATGTGGCAATGTTGGCAAATATCTGACGCAACTGTAAATTCACTAGTAAAGTAAGCAAAATGGCCGTTTTGAAGAAAAAAATGACAAAGTGTCATTTAATTTTTCATAGTGTAACATTTATTCTATGAAGTTACTAGCTGTTCTAAAAACTTCCCATATGTCTTTGCTAAGAAATGAAGGCTGTAATCTGATTTTGTTGAATAAATTGTATATTTGATCAATTTTTCTTCACATTTGTGTCTAGATTTCGAGCAGTGGCCAAAATGTGTGACCTTTTGACCTCCAGGGACCTGGCTATCAAAGTAATTTGCATACTGTCAATGTTGATAAAAGGAGGACACCAATACAATCAATTTGAGTGGTAGTATGATGCAGTAGAATAACAAATGAATAATCTACAGCAGTTTATATTTCCCCTACCCCATAATTTCAGTCGAAAATATGAGGTCACAAATTTCAGAAAAGTGCAAAATTTTCGGTAAAGCACAGGATAGAACTTGCAAGACTGCCAGATCCCCATGCCGCAGGATGGAATACACCAAGAAATAACAACAGAAATTTTGCACTAGAAAACATGATTAAAGTTGTATCAGCTCCTGGACATATTAGATTCAGCATCACTATCGCAAAACGGAAACAAGCGAACTGACTACGCATGCGCCTGAGCAGGATCTCACATTATCTCGAATGATTTACGAGATCAAATGATTATCAAGGACCCCGTACATACTATGGCATTTTCTTCGTTCGACTGGACGATGATCGGACGAAGATTTAAAAAAATGTGTGCGCACATTTCGTCATTCGACGTTCGAAGAAGCAAAATATATAGGTTCTTCCGATCAAGCAATTCTTATTTCGACGAAGGTATTTTGTAAAGTGTAAGCCTACACTCGCTTCTTTCGACGTAGCTACGTGATTGATACTACAAGAATTCAGGACTTGTTGCTTCAATGATCATTAATTTACATGTGGTGTGTACGCTAACAGAGGTTAATTCGATATAAATTGAGCACAGTATCATGTACGGACACTTTAATCAACTAATCATGATTTATAAATCTTCGTTCCATGAAGACTTTCTCTAATGTGTACGGACTCAAGGTTACCCAAGGTTTCCAACGTGTACCAGTATGTGTATAGTATAACTCCATGGTTACGTTTATACAACTCAAACGTATCATGCCGTATCATGTGTTTATTTGTTTACTGGTTAAATAATTAGATAACATGTTATCTCGGATCAAAAGCTATGTTTATCAAGTCGTTAATTACCTTCTTCGATTAAATAAACACGTGATTATAAGTGACCTGATTAGGGAAAGGCAATTTCCCTAGCTTATACAATATATTTCTATATTGCAGTAAATTACATTTCTATCACAACACTGATCTGGTAGAGGAAAGTGGTTTGAAATAGTTTCCCAACTATGAGGCCCTATTTTCTCACAGGAACATGATATCCCTGCAAATTATCACTGTATTTCTTAATTTGGTGATAAATACCTTTCATCAAGCAACATTTTCTTCAAATTCATAAAGGCCCGTCATAACTGCGGCATTTAGGCACGAAATGGACCATTTATATCCCTGTTGCAAGCAATAGTTTAAAAACCTAAAATACATGTTCAAATCAAACTATAGGCCATAATAATAAAACATATGGGAACATAGCGCTCCACCACTTTGCAGATCCCTCGGCAAGGCCCTTAATTGTGTTCGAAAATCATAAAATCTCCTACTCCTATTTTTGTTGTAACTTCCACAATCTCTGTTCGAATTTTATGGGACGTCCACCTTTTGAAAATTCAATTTATCTTCTATCTAGCATTACTTTGATTATGGTTAGAATCAGTCTATAGTATACACTTTTTTATTGATTAAAAGATTGACATACATTTTTAACTCCGTAATGTGAACATTATGGGGCGAATTGATCACGCAACATGAAGTTCTCATCTTGCCATTAGTATGAACTGTATCCTGATGAGGCCAAAAAAAATGCTGTGTTGCCCTCCGCGACCGACCGTAAATCCTGCAAAAATCGCAAAATCACAAAATATCGAAATCGGATTTTTTTTTTTTTTTTTTACAAAATAATGTGAAAATATCACCATTCCTGCAAAAAATTAATAGGTCCTGTCCAGAGAATTTGTCTGTGGTCCATACTGTAGTATGAAGACTAAATTGCCGTAAAA
>JAODUJ010361759.1:0-15066 GCA_027564615.1 Psolus chitonoides
CCGATTATATAATTTGTTCTCGGTCCTAATATATTTTAACACCCGATACACATAAACGGTATAGTAATTACTGTGTTAAACTATAATTCCAGTAATTACTCTGTAGTTTGTGATGTAGTGGGTAATATCACACCAGTGTAGTAACAACTACATAGGTCCCCAATTTTGTTTATCACACCAGTGCAGTAACAACTATACTTCTCGTAACACGTGTTAGAAAATTATAATCTGTGATGTTACTTACTGTACGGGTTGCTGTAAGAGTTGGTTTCATAGTAGTTACTATATCAGCTATGTGTATTGGCTGGTCTGACGTACATAACATGAGCAACTTGTAATATATTCACAGTAGAACAAATTAGTTCAGGATGTATGACATTTAAAACAAAATTAACACCGAAAGATGCTAAAAAGTTGGTGTACTATTCATTAGTTATGTATGGGTTTTTGTGCATTCACAATAATGTAAAAATGTTGTGGTTTGGTAGAAAAAATGTTGGAAGTGGTAAAACAGCTACACTTTGACATTGCAATACTACAGCAATGAGTGTCTTGTAGGCTATAATGTGACCTACTGTTCTGTGCCTAATACCCTTCTAGTACAAGTCTGACGTTCATAACATAAGCAACTTAATAAGTGTAATGTAATATATTCACAGTAAACAAACAAATTAGTTCCTGATATATGACATTAAAAAAATTTGTTAACACCAAAAGGTGCCAGAAAGTTGATGTACTGTATGGGTTTTTTGTCCTATCACAATGTTGAAATTTTGCAGTTTGGTGGAAAAAATGTTGCAGTGGGTAAAATAGCTACTATTTGACATTGTAATACTTATAGCAGTGAATGTCTTGTATATTATGACCTAGATTTGAACTTTTCATGCCCTGATACTTGTGTCAGTCAGTTTGACCTATATAACAGGAGGACCTTTTATTGTATTCAAAGTAGCCACAGAACTATTAAGGAGAATGACGTCATGCTCAGTACACTGAAGTTCTGCGGCCTAAGCGCTAAAGTTCTGCATTACGTGCAGCCTAAGCGCTAATGGCTCACCGCGTAATGACCGTACGAAGGTTTAGTCAAAATAGATGAATTACTTATATTTTGCGCAGGTTTTCGGTGCAGAAATCATCCCGAAATGGAGCAGAGGGTTATAGTTCTACAGATGATCACCGATTTTTATTGTTTCTTTAAAAAAATTGTGTGACTGTTTATTGTGTAGTTAAATGCGGAGAGCCACCACATTTGTCGTACCGAATATTAGTGATTTAACGCTAGGGTAGAAACGCTTGTTAAGTGTATGGGCTATTACTGTGCTAGCCTTCTCCTTTTTATAATCCTGTGAAAGTAGCAAATAAAAGGTTGGTAATGTGTGGATGTTGAAGAATACTGAACTTTTAAACCAATGAAAATATGTTGCAATTCTCTTTTGAAGGATTAATAATTATGTATAATAGTGATGAAAAAAGATAATTAAAAATTATAATGTATCATACAAAGTTAACCAGATTGAGTGCCTATTAATACTGTTGTATATTTACATATCTTATAAATGTGAATCATTTTGTTTTTAGCATAGAAATCCTATAGATCATTAGAATGCTTACTGGCCAAGTGAATACGAAAAAGATTATGTGGTAAATTGAAAAAGTGAAGTTTTCCCTACTAGTCCATGGCTAGCACATTTTGTCCTTTTTGGCTTTCCATGGTTGCAGGTCAACAGTCGTGACCTTATGTACCTGGTTGAAGCACCCGTGGTGTTTACATGTTAGGAATGTTATTGTTTCAGTCACATATTAATATAATACGGCATATTATTATAATAGTATGTTCTACGATGCGGTATGCCTAACTGATATATCATACAGTAATTCAGATGCCCCTTTGCAACAGGGAATAATAGAATGATTGGTCACCTTTAGCAGCTGGTTGACTACCGTCGATACCGATGTCCCCCTCCTCACCCGTTCATCTCTTGCAGCGTAGTTGATGGTGCAACACCCAAATGTTATTGTTGCAGTCACATATTAATATAATACGGCATACAATGCGGTATGCCGAACTGAGTACTATATACAGTAATTCAGATGCCCCTTTGCAACAGGGAATAATGGAATGATTGGTCACCTTTTGCAACTGGTTGACTACCGTCGATACCGATGTCCCCCTCTCTTGCGGCGTAGTTCTGGGGCAGTTTTCCTACATACTAATATATGTCGAGCAGATCAAGTTTTGGCTATGGTTGCCTCTTTTCAGGCTCGCTTATTCCATGTTCCTTCACTAATACGGGCAAAAACTAGGGCTGACAATGTATAATGTTTATACAAATTAACCTACAGATTTTGTCAATGACCCTATGCAAATATTACAACTTTTTTAATGATTTGTTAACACATCATCTTGCCAACTTACATACAACCACATGGAACACAACAAAAGTTTTGTAATTTTGTGTGACTTCAGTATATTTTATAACCTCATATGTACATTTTGTGATGACTAAAACTGTGTGGAAATATACCTAGATTTTTGCTTCAAGAGGACCCTCTTCAACTATCTACTTCTCTAATATGAAATAAAAAAATGTATTTTTTATGCAAATTTTGGCAGGGAATTGCATCGTGGGAGTTATAATCTATGACATCATAAATCATGGAGAAAAGAATGTGCGGGAAGATCGTCAGTTCCATAGTTTAGTTTGTAGGAATTTGTTAAGGCTAAAAACTATATGTGCCTGCATATTATGACCTATCAACTGTTATATTTCTAAAGTTCCACATAGTCAAGAATACATGCCCCGCATTTCCCTGATATGTCCATGTGGCCTATATCAGTACAGTTATTACATGGCTGAAATGTTTACCCTGTACCATTACAAACAGTATACACAAGCGTACTCATAGCACCAACATCCTGACACAAGAATACATGCCCCGCACTTCCCTGATATGTCCATGTGGCCTATATCAGTACAGTTATTACATGGCTGAAATGTTTACCCTGTACCATCACAAACAGTGTACACAAGCATACACATAGCACCAACGTCCTGACACAAGAATACATGCCCTGCACTTGCCTGATATGTCAATGTGGCCTATATCAGTACAGTTATTACATGGCTGAAATGTACCATTACAAACAGTGTACACAAGCATACACATAGCACTGACATTTCCCATACCTTACTGTGTGTAGCGATGTAATGCCCCCGTGACTGATCAGGTGGTTCATGGGCACGTCATGTTTGTCTGCGGTAACTATATGCATAGCCAGACCTTAGATATATTATGAGAATAATCTGTAAGTCGCAGAGTGGACTGTTTCTTCTACACATGAATCATTACTGGGTATTGGTGCGCCCCCTACGAGTCATTCCTGGGTGAATCGCCTTCAGTATTATTTGACTATGTCATGTTGTGCATACAATGCATTTAGTCACGCAGGCAATTCAACTGTCTTCACATGTCTTCACATGCTTTACACTTTTTCGACCAGCTGTTGCATCTTCATGAATACAAAAATCTTTGATAGCACTTACAAAAGTGTGTTTAAACCTTGTAATGTTATTGGCATCAGTCAGTAAAGTGGTAATTCTGCACATGCACATCGGGCTAGAAACACGACAGGCTCAGAACATGTGCAGTTGGCTGGAGAATATCCCCTATTGAAAGCATTCATCGCTGGTATATTTTGAAAGGGGCCGATTTGATAGCATTCTATAGATATATCTGATTTCTATGATTTTTAGCTCTCTGTTTTGTTTTTTCAGTCTACAAATAGCTTAGTTTATTTATTGTTTACTTTTAATGAGCCATTCACACAAGCTTACATATGATACAGTGAATTAAGGAATTTACAATATTTGGTGTTCACATGACACTGGATAAATAGTGTTATTGTCATCCTATGACAGACGTCACCTGAAAGCTCAGTCAAGTGTATGGGACTACGTATGTATCTTGCCATGTTTGAATAATGAAGAAAATTGTCTTGTCGAATTCTGTCGGGAAAGCATCAACCATTTTGTCAGGAAGCCAACTTTAGGGGCTATATGATGTAGCATGAATGGCATTGCTTGCCTGGCCCCGCTGTCATGGCATTTAAACCCACCATCAGGCGAATCATGTCACCAATAGTGGTCCAAAGGAATCTTGTATTGTACATTCTGAGCCAATGATAAAAAATTGTAAGCCAATTTATTGTGAACGCCAAATAATGTATGAAGCTGTATCTGAAGTGTATCTCGTCACACACCGTGTGAACATGGCTTCATTCCTTTTCTGTTGTTGTTCATATATGTTCACAGAGTAGACTACTGAAGGTGAAAGGCATATGTTGTGTTTGTGTGAATTAAAATTATCTGATCTAAAGTCCAAACATAATTTATACTCAGTTTGTAGTAGCAATACAAGAATAAAACAAATCGGGGGGAGAAAATGGGGGGGGGCAAACTACAATTTTGGGAGAAAATGTTATTTTTTGTGCTATCTCAACCTTTAAATAGGAAAAGTTTGAATTTGGGGGGAAATTCTGATAAATGGCAAATTACAGTAATCTCCACTATTTTTTGTACTAAGAATGACGGAGGGGTGAGGGTGGGGGGTGAATGATGGAAGGTTCGAGACAAAGTTATGTGGGGAAATTCCCTTGATGACACCTTGTAGAAGCAACTCTGTTGTGAAATAAACCAGTTCTCCTCTCATTTAAATGAATGGAAAAGATAATTTAATTCTACAAATATCAGTTCAGTTCAGTAAGCCTCATAGCCTAACCAGATTTGTAGAGGTTATGTAAACTAATAATTCCTGATTGCATGATTTTACATGGACAGTGATCACAGAGGGCATGTCCCCCTCAATATTTTAAGTTTGGGGGGACATAATATCCAATATGTGCCCATAAGTAATGAAAATATTTAAAAAATATTGTTACTGTTGCCAGGAAAGTGACATTTTATGAGAAATATGGCGGAAATTGATCAACTTTTCTGTCGCTCTACGTGGGCACATTATCTTCCAGAAGAATTAGATGATCTGAGACCACTCGGAGTGCACCAAATTGCCTGGCTTCCTGGACCCAAACAGGAGGCATGGCCTGCCCACTGTAGCCCAACCTAGCCAGCCCTAGCGCGCAAATCATTCAGGAAGATCATCAATGTCCTCCCCAATATTGAAAACAAATTGCCGCTCCTGTTATACAGTACAATAAACTGTGCTATGCCATTTGCAACCATACTGAATATTACACACACACGTACTACAACAACGTATATGTGTGATATGGCTGTATATAACAGTATTATCGTTAGGTCGTCCATCTTGGATGAGTGTCCCCAGTCTTTAATACCATCAAGCGAACACAATGATACATTCGCTTCTCTAATCTGTATAACAAACACAATATATGCCTCTATTCATCCATTGTAACTGTTGTTGTCATTGATTTATGTATAAAAGACTAATATACTGATAAAATAAACCTTCATATGTGTGATTTTGTTTTGTGTTTGATTCTTTGTCACTAGCATAGCTAGCTGCCCCTAGACATTTGGTCAAAGAGGGGGGGTGGGCAGACAGTTGCTGTACATTTGTGTATGCTTGTCAACACATCCTCACCTCATCCCCCCACCCCACTAAACAGCTTGGCATGTGAGTGCCTATCTGTGTTTGTTCGTGCCTATTTGTGTGTGTTTTAGCATGTTTCTACTGAATGAGTTCATTCAAGGTGATGTGAAGCGACTGCAATGAATACGTGGTCATGATCCCAGTAGAAACAGATCAGGGTGGCGGCGACATAATCGGATGTGCTGTCTTCCGTCGAGGAGAATGAATCTTCATGATTCGCTGCAACATCCTCAGCAGAAATGTTTGAAGCGATGATACAATGCAAAGCCTATGAACTGAAGCTGCCCTTGTGCGTTTCGCAGCTCACAAAAACATTTTCTATAAGACGCCAAACTTGCGTGCATTGAGTCGTCACCACTCACCCCTCTTGCATACCAGTAGGAATGGGGTGGTGAAATGGTAATTAGGTTCTATGACTGCAACACGCTCGGGGACGGTTGACCATCAATATGACGTCACGTGAAGAAGCTGCACTCCTACTACTATCTTTCCAACTACTATCTGGCTTGATGACCTGGCCTGGATTCAAACTCAGACCTCCTGGCTGCTAGACTGATGCTCTAAGCACTAGGCCTGGATTCGAACGCAGACCTCCTGGCTGCTGGACTGATGCTCTAAGCCTGAATTCGAACCCAGACCTCCTGGCTGCTGGTCTGATGCTCTAAGCCTGAATTTGAACCCAGTCCTCCTGGCTGCTAGACTGATGATCTAAGCCTGAATTCGAACCCAGACCTCCTGGCTGCTAGACTGATGCGCTAAGCCTGAATTCGAACTCAGACCTCCTGGCTGCTGGACTGGGCTCTGAGCACTAGGCCTGGATTCGAACCCAGACCTCCTGGCTGCTAGACTGATGCTTTAAGCACTAGGCCTGTATTCAAACTCATACCTCCTGGCGGATAGACTGATGCTCTAAGCACTAGGCCTGGATTCGAACCCAGACCTGGCTGCTAGACTGATGCTCTAAGCCTGAATTCGAACCCAGACCTCCTAGTTGCTAGACTGATGCTCTAAGCCTGAATTCGAACTCAGACCTCCTGGCTGCTGGACTGATGCTAGGCCTGGATTCGAACCCAGACCTCCTGGCTGATGTTCTAAGCACTAGGCCTGGATTCGAACCCATACCTCCTGGCTGCTAAGCCTGGATTCGAAGACCCGGCTACAAGATTGATGCACTAGGCATGCAGTCTCTGGTTAATTGACTCAGCCTGGATTCGAACCCAGACATCCTGCTGCTAGACTGATGCTTTAAGCACTTGGCCTGGATTCAAACCCAGACCTCCTGGCTGATAGACTGATGCTCTAAGCACTAGGCCTGGATTTGATCCCAGACCTGCTGGCTGCTAGACTGATGCTCTAATCCTGAATTCGAACTCAGACCTCCTGGCTGCTGGACTGATGCTAGGCCTGGATTCGAACCCAGACCTCCTGGCTGCTAAGCCTGGATTCGACCCCAGACCTGGCTACAAGATTGATGCACTAGGCATGCAGTCTGGTTAATTGACTCAGCCTGGATTCAAACCCAGACCTCCTAGCTGATAGACTGATGCTCTAAGCACTAGGCCTGGATTTGATCCCATACCTCATGGCTGCTAGACTGATGCTCTAAGCACTAGGCCTGGATTCGAACCCAGACCTGCTGGGTGCTAGACTGATGATCCAAGTACTAGGCCATGCAGTAGCTGGCTGATTGACTCAGTCTGGATTCAATCCCAGACTCCTGGCTGCTAGGCTATAGACTGATGCTCTAAGCACTAGGTCAAGCAATCTCTGGCTAATGAACTCAGCTTGGATTCGAACCCAGACATCATGGCTGCTAAGCCTGGATTCGAACCCAGACCTGGCTGCTAGACTGATGCTTTAAGCACTCGGCCTGGATTCAAACCCGGACCTCCTGGCTGATAGACTGTTGCTCTAAGCACTAGGCCTGGATTTGATCCCAGACTCCTGGCTGCTAGGGTATAGACTGATGCTCTAAGCACTAGGTCATGCAATCTCTGGCTAATGAACTCAGCTTGGATTCGAACCCAGACCTGTCTACTAATGCTCTAAGCCATGCAGTCTTTGGGTAATTGGCTGGGCCTGGATTTGAACCCTGACCTCCTGGCTGCTGCTCTAAGCACTAGGCCTGGGTTCGAACCCAGACCTGCTAGACTGATGCAATCACTGGCTAATTGATTCAGCCTGGATTTAAACCCAGACCTTCCGGCTGATATAGAATGATGCTCTAAGCACTAGGTCATGCAGTTTCTGGCTAATTGACTCAGCTGGATTCAAATCCAGACCTCCTGGCTGCTAGACTGATGCTATAAGCACAAGGTCATGCGGTTTCTGGCTAATTGACTAGGCCTGGATTCGAACCTATGAAATTAAAAATCTCTGCACATTGCGAACGCTGGTTAACTCTATAACCCATAGCTGTTATCGGGCAGGGGGAATTTGCGCAACGATGGCCGAGGAGGCGCTGAAGACAGGCCAGGCCCTATTATTCGCGACATTCCGGTAGCGTCACGCCACAGCATCTCTGCTCAATCCATCCCCTCGCTACTCGCAGTTTCGTGCGTGTCGTGGCCAGGGGAAGAGGTGGGTCCCATACGACCCGGACATGGTCTATAGGCTAGACATTTTAAACTGTATAAACTTTGTCTGAATTTCTAAATTCGCCCGCTTTTACAATTAGTTTATATACCACTCCGAAAGCCTCTGTATTGGTAAATAGCAATGTCTGGACACGCTGCATAACAATAGTCGCTTGCCCTATGCTTTGCCTAATAAAAGGAACCACACGCTCGATCGATCGAGTTCTGGGACATACCTATACAGTAGCCCGCATGCACCTCCTAAGCACGATTTTTAGTTGAAGTTGTAAGGGAGCTAAAGGGTACAAATGACTATTATATAAAGCACTGTTGCTAATCGCCAGAAATGTTCTCATCGCTGGGTAAACGCTCCGAAATACTCAAAAATCAAAGCCACTTGACTCAACGGACTACCTTAAACTATCCTATCTATTGTGGGACAATCCATCCTAGATGTGACGATTTTGAAGAATACAATTTGTTAGCATCATCAGTTACAAAGAAATAAATAGCTTTAGTAAGCGAGTGTAACCGTGACGTCATACACACCAAGGTGGTAGCATGCATGGCGCAGTGGCTTGAGTGTTCTGCCTGCAGGGCCGTATTCAAGGCAGTGCAAACGGTGCAGCTGCACAGGGCCCCAAGCCGATTTTAGGGCCCGGGGGCCCTTAAACGTGGTCATGCAAAATATAATACAACTAAAATATTTGGTAACTATTTGGAAACGTCCTAGATTCCATGTAAAGCGACCAAAATCGTATAGCTTTCTTCCAGGGGCCCTATGCGGGCCCCTAGACCCCACACCTAGTGCGCAAAGCATTCTTCTAGAAAGGCACCCAACAAATGTTATGCACTGGGCCCCATCAATGTTGAAGTCCTGCGTTCAAATCCCACTCTGTGTCTGATTGCTCGTCAAAAACCTGTATGGCAGTTGTTGATGGTTTCACAAATTTCTGGTTTCATCAAAAAAGCTGTACTGCAATTAATTCTGGGAAACATTAGGTTCATTGGTTAGGCACAGCTGTCTTGCAGTGGTGATGGTCAGGTTGCTCCCACCGGCTCTCGACATTTAGGAACGTGGCTAAAGGCTGAGAGTCTCACTCACGTCCGTCGGATGCGGACGTTAAATGGCGGTCCGGGGAGCAGAATGGGGGTATATGGTTACATGCCTGCCTCGTTACCCTCTTAACACTGTTCGAAAAGAGAAGGCGAGCTATCGCTGGTGTTCATCGATGAGTCATAATTAGCTGAACCAGTAGATACCCAAACCAAACCGTGTGTTTTCAGATGATAGAGTCACTGTAGTCTACAACGTGTCCATATTTCGTTCCTGGTTAATTTTGTATTCCTTTCAACTCTTCTGAGCACGGCTCAAATTACACAGGGGACAATGGCTGAAAGGCAGCTCAAGCCCAGCACTTTTGTTTGTGACATTCCGGTAGCGGCAGGCACCGGTGCTCATGCTAGGAATGTGTGGTCGTGTGGCCAGGGGAAGGGGTAGGGGGGGGGGAGGAATCACAACCCAAATGTCCTTAAGGGTTATACTCAGCCTGTCTACATGATTTATGCAGCTTATCCCTGGCAGAGACATCTCTACCTTCAACGCATGATGCCTGTACAGATATAAGTTATTGCTAACTCTTCAGCGCACAGCTTCAATTACACATGGGGCACTTTGCGGGACGAGGGCTGAAAGGCAGTTCTTAAGCCCAACCCTCTTGTTCAGGACACCCCACCCCATGCCCGTGCATCCCCTGCTAGAATATTGCGGTCACAACTTGCCGTGACGAGCGCGGCATAGCCAGGTCCTTAAGTGTTAAGGCGCATTTGAAATACTGTGACAAGATATCCCATTTCAGAAGCGAACGTAAATGATGCGTTATTAAACAAGAATAATTTCATTTTAATGATTCAAGCAGTGATTCCCTTTATTAATTCCTGTCGAGTCCAGAATTATTCAAGGGAGTCCATAAAATGTGTGGAACAATCAGCACTTTTTTTAGAGAAAAAATCAAACAAAGAGAAAGCATTAATTTTTTATATTTATTTGAAGTTTGCCATAAAATTTAATATTGAACATCCTGATTTGAAAATATCTTTGGTAACAATTTTGTGCCCAATCTGTACCAAAAAGATAGCATGTGTAAAAATGGAAGGGTTGTATAAATGAACATGCAGATTCATTGTCATGATGGCATGTTATAATTTAATACTACATTTACATTACAACAGTAATTTTATATTAGACATGTGACGACGTGACGCACAAAATTGACTGTACTGCATATAATCAGTATCAGGAATGTGGGTGACTCTCCACAAAGAAAGAAAACCAAGAAGGTTTTGTGATTACTTGCCTCTTTGAAGTGCACAAAGTTTCAGTCTGGGAGGACCTTTTATTTATTACTTGTTTAATGCTGCCACATCTAGCTAACCAAGCAGAAAACACTGCATTGCTAGCTTGGTACCAGTGCAGGTTTCAGTGTTTGACACCTGTTGACTTCCATGCTAAAATATTTCCCACCCTCACAATTGCCACCATTGTACAGGTTTAAAAAATCTGACATACGATTGCCAAGTTGATAATGACATTTTAGGAATTACTTCTAAAGCCCTGCCCACTCAATAATACACAGTATAAAATATAAAAAAAAATATTTACCTATCTACATGTACCGCACTTCCTACCAATGTCATCAAAACAAGTTTGGACATACGGTTGCCGATATATTCACATTAAAAAAAATACTTCCACCCCCTGACTCATGAATAATGGAGAGATTGGTACAAAATCAATAGGGATCATCTACTAACCATGGGCAACCTATGTGCCAAGTATGACATTGATCCACCATGCCACTGCCGAGATCACATGGTTATGAGCATTGTTCAGCGAAATTACATTTAGCTCAGCCCCTCATGGATATTAATGAGACACAATATGGCACTAACCTACACATGTACCCCACCTCCTACCAATGCCACCAAAACTAGTTTGAATAAAATCGGACATACGGTTGCCGAGGTATGGACATTTTAGGAAATTGCTTCTAAGCCCCGCCCACTCATGAATATTATTGATTAATTAGATGGGCACCGAAATCAATAGGGATCATCTACTTACCATGGGCAATCTATGTGCCAAGTATGACATCAATCCACCATGCCACTGCTGACGGAGAGGTGTTACGAGTAATTTTCAACAAAACTACATTTAGCCCCACCCCTCATGAATATTATTGGGATGTAATACGGCACTAACCTACACATGTACCCTACCTACCTACCAATGCCACCAGAACAAGTTTGAACGAAATCGGACATACAGTTGCCGAGATATGGACGTTTAAGAAATTGCTTCTAAGCCCCGCCCACTCATGAATTTTAATGAGATGGGCACCAAAATCAATAGGGATCATCTACTCCCCTCCCCATTGGTAATTTATGTGCCATGTATGACATTAATCCACCATGCCAATGCTGAGATCAAGGTGTTACGAGCAATTTTCAGCAAAATTACATTTACCCCGCCCCTCAAGAATATTAATGAGATGCAATACGTCACTAACTTACACTTGTACCCCAACTCCTACCAATGCCTCCAAAACAAGTTTGAACAACGGACATACAGTTGCCGTTATATGGAAATTCTAAGGAATTGCTTCTAAGCCCCGCCCACTCATGAATATTAATGAGATGGGCACCAAAATTAATAGAGATCATTTACTCTCCGTGGGTAATCCATGTGCCAAGTATGACATTCATCCACCATGCCACTGCTGAGATAGAGGTGTTACAAGCCTCCTGTCACAGACACACAGACAGACACACATACAGACAGACAGACACACACACACACACACACATACACACGCAGTCGTGACCGCATAGTTTACTTTGTCCTTCGACAAGTAACCAAAAAGTGAGAAAGACATAAGTCTAAAAGGGGTCCATTGTTGCGAGACGAGTGTCCCAAACAAAATCCAGAGTGGCAACAAAAATAGTGGAAGTGATACAGACAAATCTGTAAAAAAAAATGTAAAAAAGCCTGCAATATACAGTTGAGCAATATATTCTTCACCAATTAGTGAATGTGGGTAATATCCACAGAATTTATAATTTTGTGGTAATACCCAACTCATGGCAATTATAATATATATAAACTGAATCTTTCAATTTGATTCAAAAAGAATAGCGCCACCACTATTCTCTTACACTCCGTACCAGATTTTTCCTTGCAATCATGTTTCAAAATTCAAATGGAAGTT
The DNA here is from genome assembly GCA_027564615.1 of Psolus chitonoides. Lineage (NCBI taxonomy): Eukaryota > Metazoa > Echinodermata > Holothuroidea > Dendrochirotida > Psolidae > Psolus > Psolus chitonoides. The sequence continues at coordinate 12,476 of JAODUJ010361759.1, forward strand.
TGTAAATGTTCTTTCCATGTAAAATACATTAGATACCACCACCTGCATTGTTGAATCAATGGCATTCCAATTTCACTGTTAATTTAAGTGTAAAAACAATAGATAATGAAAACGGCAGCACTCGGAGAGTGCATACCTACACCGACCGACACCAACAAGCCTTGGCCAGCCTCTGCACCCATTTTGCACACCCACCGCCTTCCAGCTTCCTCTCCAGCATGTCCACCCCAACCTTCTCAACCCATGGTCATTGGAGGTCATTAGAGGTCAGACCACTAAAGATTGTTAGATTTCCACGAATCATTTCCCTTGGTTGTTTTGCTTAATGCATTCCACATCTGCCTCCTCCCATGATGGTAACCTCTGGTCTTATCACTCCTTACATTTTTTAACTCATCTCTGGTGGGTATTCATTACCTCTGCCAAATTTGGTTGAAGTTCATCGAGTAGTTCCTGAGATATGTGGAAAAACACAATTTCGTACTGCCTCTTTAACTATGTGGCCTTTGACCTAACCCTCCCATACTAATAGAAATGAATCCTCATCTAATACTCAACATGTCTGCCAAATTTCGAGAACACAATCATTGTCCAGTGGCAGATGCAGGCGGTCGCAATAGACACCCCCCCCCCCATTGGCCGCTATAAAAATAATGATATAATAAAATGAAAAACATATATATATATATATATATATATTTGATACACTGTTGCCAAGCAGTCACAAAATGTATTTTGAACAAAAATAAAGAAATTGCATTACATGAATATACTTCAAAATATGGAAATGATGGCACAATTTTGCATCTCAGCCTCCTCCAAGAGCAAACCTTTTCCTTAGACCCCTGCCACAGGACGGCCTGTCAATCACAGTTGCGCCACCTCTATGAAAAAAATCCTGGCCACGCCCCTGTCATTTGCTATATTAGCGATGCTTTATAAATACTATAATATAAATAAAATATAAATAATATAAATATATGATATAATTATACAGCAGGGTATTTAATTACATAGTTGTGTTTTTGTTGTTTGTGGAAAACTTCCAAGCAAGGTTGTCTTGCTAAGTTCTAGCCGTTCTTTCGCTGCATCCCTTCGCTTTTAATTGGTATTCATCTGTGCCCCGCTGACCGATGAGAGTGATGTTTAATGCAACATCTGTTGAATGAAAAAATATATATATACTCGCATAGTTGCTGTTCTATTATAAAGACCTGTTTCGAAAGTTCCCGTGGCCTAACATATAAAATCATCGTTTTAATTACAAAATAGTTTTCTGAAAATTGCCTTTCTGAGGTCGGAAGAAACATGTTCATCATGGGTACGGTATAGTATATTTTGTCAATAACTCAGATTTAAATGAGTAAAGATTGTTTCACCCAAATATTCAAACCTTAAAATACAAATGGTCTGCAGTAACATCTCGGTTGTGAAGTTCTGTTTGAAGATCTGGTGGACCGTATATTTGTTATTTTAACGTACCTTCAAAATTATTCTTTGTTTAGAGATGCAAAATATATTACATGGCCTAAAAATTTAATTACAAGTCAAATGTTAACATTTTGATAGAAATGGCCCTTCATATGTGTAACAAAAGAGAGTAGGAGTCATTCGCTGTAAGAGCAAACTGTTATTACTGTTCATGAATCTGATTGTATTTTGTAAACAGTGTTTATTTGTGTCAACACGTTACTTTCTATTTTAGTTCATCAAATCAGAGTATAGACAACTGCACGATACACGGAATGAGCATTTAAGTACAAACCACAACATTGTAGTAGATACCATGTATGGCAAATTTTTTAGTCATTTAACTAAGCACTGTAATTGAACTATGAACTAGCTTTAATGGCCTTGATACAGTATCATTTGAAGTGATGGACTTGAAGTGAGTTTAGGCACACATATAAATTATTACTTCTTCAGTCTGTAAACCTCATGAAAAAATAGGAGCACAAAATATCGATTCTTGGTATGAAAGACAGTCAAGTCAAGTCAACTTGTTATATAAGGTATAATTTGCTAAAATAAGGTACACTACATGATAAATTACCAAAACAAATTCACATCAATTACTGAGTATTCCAATCAAGGTTAATGGTTTGAAAGGGGAAAAAATGTAGGAAAGAAAATCAGACAGGAGGACATGCATTTATGTCATGTTTCCTACAGTATTACCATTTAACTTGTCAATGTTAACCTTTGGCAACAGACGTTTTCAATTTCGCCCAATTTATGGACAAAATACACCGCACCGCAGCCTAAAAAACACAAAATTCACCAATTACAAAAGTGACAGTAACAACAGTAATAAACAAGAGCCCAAGGGCACTATGGTTCCTTGCTTATATGGTAAGGTCACATGCGACCAAGACATGGTCTAAATTAAGGGTTAATAGAGATTGGCACCAAAATCAATATAAGGATCATCTACTCACCATGGGCAATGGCAATCTATGTGCCAAGTATCACATTAATCCACTATAATACTGCTTAGGTTACATGGTTACGAGTAATTTTCAGCCAAATTACATTTAGCCTCGCCCCTCATGAATATTAATGAGATGCAATACTGTACTAACCTACACATG
>JAODUJ010362870.1:0-15060 GCA_027564615.1 Psolus chitonoides
CCACCTCTCTCGCGCATCCTTCCCTACCCTTGAAGCGTCCACCCGCTCGAACATCCTCTCCTCCTTCGTACTTCATCCACCCCCTCATTCGTGCATCCTCATTTGCGCATCCACCGTTCTCCTTTCGGGCGTCCTCAACCCTGTCTCCCTTTCGTTGGTCTTCCCCTCCCCCTTTTGCGTGTCTTCACCATCCCCTTTGTGCGTCCTTCAGCCCCACTCATGTGTCTACCCATCTCCCTTCGCGCGTCTTCACATCTTTTGCGTCCCCCCCCCTCCTCGGGAGTCTTTATCCTTCATCTCCACAAAATGAGATTTTGAAAATCTCCCAAGCCTAGGCACTAGGCCTTGGTCTAGGCTAGTTTCATTTATGGCCGTTGACCCGGTTCAACTGCACCCCCCTCCCCTCACTCCGACATGTTTTGCTATAGTTTTACAACCGTTGGCGATTTAGAATGGCCAAACGAAGGTCGACTAGCCTAGGTCTATGTATTGTAAATTATCCACAGCACTAATTACGACTAGGCCTAGGCTGGGCCTATACTATAGTCTCTCACTCTTTCCCTTGCAGTTTTGAACTCACCATCATCAGTCTCCCTTCTGTCCAACAACCTCTTTATTTTTCAGAATTTTCATATGAATCCGTTGTTTGTCGGTGAACCTCGAGTAGCATTCCCTATGCTATGGAATCCACCAGTGACTGGGGCAGTGGGGGTATGCTAGGCTTAGGCCTAACGTTAGCCGTTATATTCCTGTATTATTAGGCTATCCTGGTGTCCATCTCCAAGGAATCGTCTTTCTATTATAGCCTTTTCACCTTCCAAATATGTCCATGTTTCCACACATTCTAAGAATGAACATTATGAGATACTTTTCACCTCCACCCTCGGTGGTGGGTCATCAAATGAAACGAAAACGGCACACAGCTTGCAGTCTAATGGTGTTTACAAGGTCTTCAGTGTTTGACCTCAGATGACCTTTGACCTAAACCAAAAACAATAGGAACCATGTCAGAAGACATTGGACTTCACTCGAAGACAATAGAGACAATCTATGAGAATGATCGGACCTTGCATAGAGTGGTTACAAGAAGCATCACACACATGCGTGACTGCATAGATTTCTTTTGCCTCTGGCAAGTGATCAAAAACAGAAGATGAAGCTTTCATTCAAATTTATTTGTACAGAACTTGAACAAAAGTTTGCTTCATGAAATTAGTGTTTTTGCAAGGTTTCCCATGTTTGACTTTCAAAACAATGTATAAACTCATTGAGAGTTTGTCTCACCACGTTATTGTGTTTACGGGTGTTTAATGGTTGACCCCGAACAATAGATTATTTTCTCAAATATCACATAAGCATGAGCTTCAACCAATTCACAGTATTGATCACTTTTCAATTAATTTATGCTGTTTATAAGGAATGTATATATATATATACCCACTGAGGAACACAGGTTACTGCATTTTATATCTGACCTCAATTGACTTTTGACCTCCACCTAAAACAGTATGAATCATGTACTTACTGTGGGTAATCCAACCTAAATCTCAGGTTTATGTCTTGTATTCACATTGCAGCATGCTTGCAACTTTTATGCTGTACAGTGTCACTTTGTTGTGTCCACAAGTGGCATCAAGCTCTAGGAACAAAAACAAGAGTCGAAGGTTTCATGATTCCTTGCCTATAGATTTAAAATCTGGTGTTATTGTTTGACCATAACCCACAGCTGTCATTGGGCAGGAGAATTGGTGCAACAATTGCTGAGGAGGGGCTTAAGACAGCCCCTATTGTCCGCAACATTCCGGTGGCATCACACCTCAGCCCCCTGCCAGATATATCCTTTCGCTACTTGCAGTTTCAAGGTTAGTGTGGCCAGGGGAAGAGGTAGGGTCACAAGCGACCCAGACATGGTCTATAGTGTTAACATACATACATTTAGTATGAGCTGAATTGAAGTTTGCTCTGTCAAGTACTAACTATGATGAACATACATGCCAGGTGATAAGCTCAATTGAAATTTGCCCTATCACGTTACAGTGTTTGACCTCTGTTGACCGCAAATGACCTTACTCACTCACTAGGTCGGATCCTCCATTCATCCTGGTCCCTCATACAGCCAGTAATCTTGTTTGGTTCTCTCAGTCCAGTATCCCTCTTCAGGATGTCGACAAATGTGGAACTATGATGAACACATGTACCAACTGATGTTTGCCCTATCAAGTTATGGTGGTTACAAATTTTTGCTATTTGATCTCTGACCTCAACCAAAACAATAGGGACCATGTACTAACTATGATAAACAGACACACACAACGTGAGAGCTTAATTGAAGTTTGCCCTATCAAACTATCATAAACACATATAAAGTTTGCCCTATCAAGTTATGGTGTTTGACATTTGACCTCCACAAATCATTAGGGACCCTGTACTAACTATGATGAACTCAATTGAAGTTTGCCCCATCAAGTAATGGTGGTTACAAGGTTTTTGGTGTTTAACCACTTTTGACATCAGATGACCTTTGACCTCACCCAAATAGGGACCATGTACTAACTACGATGAACACACATACTAAGTATGAGCTCATTTCAGTGTTTGGCCTCTGATGACCTTAATTGAAGTTTGCACCATCAAGTCTGACTTCAGATGACCTTTTCACTCACCAGAAAACAATAGAGACAATGTACTGAATATGATGAACATACATAGTATCAGCTCAATTGAAGTTTGCCCTACTATTATGGCATATACAAGGTTTTCAATGTTTAACCTCTGTTGACTCCAGATGACCTTTGACCTCCACCAAAAACAATAGGGACTATCTATTCACCATGGGTAACCTACCTAACAAGTATGACACAAGTCGGAACGTGTTTACAAGTGGCATCACACACATATTCATTTTCGCAAGGAATACAAAATTCAGTAGTCGCAAGATAATTATTTGCACAGGTCTATACAATGCCCTGTAAAACACTTCATAGCACATGCATTAATTTTACATGCTCGAACAACATTATGCAATAATATTTAACTCCCAATGAATAGTTGAACAATTCTACAGGTATATGAAAGGAATTTTAAAAGGCTTTGAACATCGACCACTTGTACCTGGTATGCACATGTGCAATATGGTTGATCATAATATAGTGTTGCCCATCTTCTCAGCCGTCAAATATAAGATAGCCTTATTACATTAAATAATAAATGTCATGCAATTCCAACTATATGTATGTATGTTGCTACATGAGTGCCATTTGATGTCCCCCCTATGAAAACCGGTGTTGCAATATAGCTGAGTGGCTTCAAACCTTTATCCATACATACAACATACAAAGAGGGGAATATTTGCTAGTTGTAACTTCTTCAAATAAACAAGTGAGATTTAAAGAGAAAATACATGTTTGCCTGAATTTGCATGATATGATGAGTCTCTATCCACATATGTGTACAGAATCTATGTTTTATACAAATGTCTAATATTTTGAGAACCAGAGAACCGATGGTTCAGAAGCTCATACCAGATTATTTTGCACCAGTGTTTTCATATAAAACCTCAATGCCCACAGATGACTTTTGACACAAAATCCATGAGCACCCCAAAACTATCAGTATGACAAACCCTCAACACTGTAGCGTAGAATCTGTAGGGGAAGTAGTGATTTCAGTGTTTTCATAAAATGACCCACTAATGATCTTTAACACCAAATCCCTGAACACCCCAAGAAAACATTATTATGAAAAACCTTCAACACTGTACCATAGAATGGCACCAAATGACCCCAAATCTCAAATCAAGTGATGACCAATCATCCACTGTTCAACTTTCATCAAAATATGTTGCAGCGTGTATGCATGGCACAACTTTGACCCTTAATGACCACTTGAAGACCTTGGCCCCCAGATTACCATACACCCCAAATGAAGCACTACCCAAGTCTAATTATGACCAACCCCCATAATCGTACCATGAAAACTGAAGTAGAAGAAACATTTTAGCCGTTTTTATGAAATGACCCTGAATGGCCCATAGGTGACTGTTGACCTCAAGTTCCTGAACACCCTAAAAGAAGCAGTACCCAAGTCTAATTATGACAAACCCTCAACACCATGAAAACTGTAGGAGAAGAAGCATTTTAGCCATATCCATTAAAAATGACCATTGACTTCAAATTCCTGAACACCCCGAAGGAAGCACTACCCAAGTGTAATTATGTCAAACCCTCAACACTGTGCAAATAAATCTGTAGGAGGAGATACATTTTGCGTGTTTTCATAAAATGGCCTAAACTGACCGCTAGATGACCATTGACCTCAAATCTTTGACCATCACTAATGGCGCATCGTTCAATGGTCACTGTGTCCAAGTTTCATCAAAATCCATTGAAGCATGTGTGCTACAGGATCAATCGAACAATTGTGGACAGAAGGATAGATACATAGATACATAGATAGATACATAGAGTGACGGTGGCGGATCACGATAGCTCAAACAGCTATAGCTGGTTCGAGCTAAAAATATAACACGTGGTGTGGCGAGGGACTGCACTTGAAGGGTTACCCACTTACCCCTTACGAGTAATTGCTAGCCTACCCCTCAAGGGCAATTGTAAAACCAATGGAGTTGCGTATAACAAAGTGTTAAGGTAACCCTTTAAGTGCACCCCCTCCTCACACCCTTGGAAAGGGTTATATATAACACTCGAGTTTTAGAATGTGGTAACGATAGTTCACTGATATATCGATATTCAACTGATATATCGATATTTACCGATACATCGACCATTATTTTCAATATTTTGAACCCTATGCTTTCCATGGGTGTGAGGAGAGACTGCACTTAAAGGGTTAAATTCTGCACCAAAAGGGTTAATTAACACTTAGCAACTTACGTTTTAACATCTTAAGTGTTATACGCAACCCTATTGGTGTTACAATTACTCTTAAGGGTAATCCTTCAAGTGCAGTCCATTCTCACACCCCTGGAAGTGTTATATTTAACACCTAGAGTTGTTGGGAGTGTAGTGCTTATATTCGTAGGTGCGCACCGCTACGAATATCCTAAAGACCTATTTCAAACCATGTCAAAATAAAATAAGCAAAAACGGTGCCAGCGTTCGCAAAGTCGTGATATCCTGAGCACGCATGCAGCGTCCCCAATGGCAGTATCAGTCGGTAGTTATTCCTACGTCGCTGGTTCCTATAGAATGGACATACAATGTGTGTACGTAAAATGAGTAGACAGGGTGTCGAGCCATGTTTATATACAGAGTTGTTGTCATTGGTATTTTTGTAAATCCCAATAGGCCCAACAAACGCAACAAGTGTTATCCTTGTCTCCCTTCATTTAGTAAATCCATTTTCGGGCCAGGGCCTTTTTAAATTTGCTGTCTGGGCCCATGTACAGGATCACGTTGCTGTCAACCCCAACTTGTAATAGACCAAACGCAATCAGTTTTATATATAGGACTACTTGCCTTTCAACACATTAATCAATTCATTTTGGGGCCCGGGCCCTTTGAAAGTTGTTCTCTGTGTCCATGTACTGGGTAAAACTGCTGTTATTGGTATTTTTGTTCATCCCATGAACCCAGCGCAACGAGTTTTATCCTAACCTCTCTTCACTTAATTATTATCATTTTCGGGCCGGCGTGCTCTTTTAAATCCCTGCCTGAACACATGTACACGGTGAAGTTGATTTCATTATTATTTTTGTAAATCACAACATAGGCGTACGGGAAGACATTTCTCAGGGGGAGGCAGTTTGCCCTGAAAATTTGCCCTGAAATTACATTTATTTGGTTAAAATTGCTCTGAAAAATAAAGTGCTAGTGCCCTGAAATGGCCGATCTTAGGACATTTTTGGGATACGGGGAGGGATGCATCCCCCAGACCCCCCCCCCTGCCTCGTACATCTATGAATCCCAATGTGTATATGGACACAACGACGTAACAAGTTTTATCCTTGCCTCTCTTCACTTTAATAAACGCATATTCGGGTCCGGGCCCTTTTGAAACTGCTGCATGAGCCCATCATCACCCATAGTTTTTGTAAATCCATATAAGTACTAGACCCAACCAACCCAACAAGTTTATCTCCCTTCATTTGAGTTAAATCCATATCCGATCCCGGACTCTTTAAAGTTGTTCTCTGGACCATGTACAGAATAAAGTTGCTGTCATTGGTATTTTCGTGAATCCCAATGTGCAATGACTCGCTTAACGCAACAAGTTTTATCCTTGCCTCTAATCACGTTATTCAATTCATTGTCGGGCCCGGGATCTTTGAACGTTGCTCTCTGTGCCCATGTACGGGGTAAAGTTGCTGTCATTGATATTGTTGTGAATCCCAATGTGTAATGGACCCAACACAACAAGTTGTATCCTTGCCTCCCACCACATTCATACATTCATTTTCTGGCCCGGGCCTTTTTAAAGTTGCTCTCGTGGCCCATGTAAACGATGAAGTTGATTCATTTAGTCATTTCTGTATATCCGAATGTGTAATGGATCCACCGCAACGAGTTTTATCATTGCCTCTCTTTACTTGAATTCTTCATTTTTGTGCCGGATCATCGTAACGTTGCTGTCCGGGCACATGTAGGCTAGTACATTTAAAAAAAACGGCTGCATGTCATTGGTGTTTCAGTACGCTCCACACACTATGTATGCGTAGTCGTTCTAAGTTGGTCTCATCCTTGTCTCTCTTCATTTGAATAAATGCATTTTTGGGCCACTATTTTGAGGTCCACTGAGCAGCAACATATCGCCTGACTGATACAATATTTTATCTTGACCCTATTATCAACATAACCAGACTGTCAAACTTGTCTCACTTCATTTATTAAATAAATTACACTGAACTTTTTCACCAAATATCTATGAAGATAGTTTTGTTACATTTTGCGGCAATTTTTGTTACAAAATGCGTTATATTTTTGTTACATTTTGCAGCGAAAAGTTGTTACAAAACGCGTTAAATTTGTGTTACATATTGCGGCGATTTGTGTTACATTTTGCCCTGATGTTACATATCGTGGCGATTTTTGTTACAAAACGCGTTAATGGCTTACATTTGTGGCGATTGTTACATTTTGAGGCGTTACAACGGGTGCCGGACATAGATTCATCCAGAATTTGTCCATCAGGGTCTGCATTCATAAAAAACTGGGTATGCATTTGTGTGCATTTTCTTGTATTTCCATGTTGAAAACCCAGAGTGTATAGGGTGTGCATTTTGTTAAACTGGCTGTGTAAAACGTACGTGCACGTCCCGCTGCCTGGGTCCCTGGTGCCGGATCATCGGTATTGAGAACGGGAAAGGGATGTACGAGTTGAGACCGGGACGCGAGATTGTTTTTCCCTCACGTCGATATGTCCAAATTAACATAATAGGCTGGGTTTACTGTCGACGTCACAGTGATTGCTTTCACTGCGGGTTCACATAATTAATACGTCTACTAATACACTATCGAACTCATGTTAATTTGTTACACACGGTATAAGTAGTAACTAGGGTCTGTGGGAATACGTACCTATAATGATGTAAAATATGCTGGTCGGGGCAATATTATTGATAGTAGGAGAGTGAGCAATCTTCCAAATAAGTTCTAGTTTCACGTAGAAATAGAAAAAGGCACATTTATTTGCCGATGGCGACAGTGCAATCATGTTGGACGTGACTCAGACCTAGGCTAGAGGGAAGGGGCACGGACAGAACATTTGTAGCTTTGTCGGTAAAGCTATAGTTTGTTCGGAACATGTTCTGTCTCTCCTCCTCCTTCCCACTGAAATGTATTTTGTCTGAAAGTGTGAGTGTAAGCCTACATAATGTGACATTGGTAAAATGAAATCCACCCGAAAACTCTGCTAGCACCCCCCCCCCTCCCCCAACCCCCATGGTTAGGGAGCCCAGATTGCATAGAAATTTCCTCAAATATGAGGATGAGGGCTTCAGTTCAGCAGCGTGACCAGGATTTCTTTGCATCAGGACACTGTTGGTGTAATAGCGGCCCCAGACTCGGAAGTCTTAGGGGGGGGGGTCCAACATTTTGGGGGGCTAAAACAATTGGCGCCCAAAATGTAACACTGATATGGGGTGGGATTTTAGGGGGGATTTCTGTCTCCCATTTGGGATTTTTTTCTGGAAACATGGATGCAAAATGGTGCTACTCATTTACACTGAATTTTTCATTCATAAAACCTTTCTAATACATTGCAATTTTATTGCCAGCACATGTTGACTTTGCCAACTGAGGGGAGGGGGGGGGGGACTGAGGGAATGACCAACACCCCCGTAACGCCGACACTTTGTGAGTGGGATAGACCCAATAATTTTATTGGGGGAACTGTAGGGTGCAACGGATTTTTGAAGGGGAGCCTGGGGCGGCGGCGGCGTTTTAGAGAGGCGGGGGTCACTGAAAAGCTCAGTCGACAGGAACTGGAGATGTGTTGTGTAGCTTATTGTAGTGGGTTGTTTCTAGTTACATTACCCGGGGTTGTCAGGGGGGCTCCCACCTTCTATTCGTCGACACTGAAAGCCTTTTTATGAAGCTTTTCCGTCAATTAGGCTACTAATATTATTATTAGAGGTCTATAGGATACAGATTTGGGTCTGGTACTAATTTCTCCAGCATGAAGACTGGCCAAGTTCAAAAGCCGACAGAAAGATGGGTGAAAATGACCCACTACTTTATAGGATTTTCATTTTTTTACAGCATAGCCTCATGTTGCATTTTTTCTGTAAGGGGGGGGGGGGACATCGATTCCGTTCTCTGGAGTCTCGTCAATGGCAATCGCCCAAAGCTACAGAGTTCGCAGCTAATACAGGTTGGCAGGGGTGGTTTACACCGTGGAATGGTAGACAATATAACTAGAGCACCAATGGTGCAGCAGCTCATACCACATTCTGAACAAAGACTTTAAAAGTCTTGGTATGCCTACTAGGCTATCTATTATTCACCTTTTACCTACTGTAGCTTCAAGAACAGTGGCATAATCAGTAGAGGAGAAAGACGGCACCTCTGGTTAGACCACTTGTCATCTGCTGCACGATCCCCTCAGCATGCCTATATTATTCACCTTTTTACCTACTGTAACTTCATGAACAGTGGCATAATCAGTAGGGGAGCAAGACGGCACCTCTAGTTAGACCTAATTGTCCTCTGTTGCACAATCCCCCAAACGAGATTACAAACATAGCCTCCAATTAGGTTTGCATCATCTGGTTGGACTGTTACATGTAGTATTTAGTGTTCAATGAATAACCTCATATGACCTTTGACCAACAGCAAAGTCGAAGGTAATCATATACACAATATGAGGAACCTGCATACCAAGTATGAGCTCAAACCTAGTTGCAACTCCAGTGTTTGACCCTGTATACCTTTCACCTGAAGCCAAAAACATGGATCATATACACATTATGAGGAAAATGCATACCAATTACGAGTTCAAACCACATTACCATCATCAAGTTTGACTGTTTTTAGGTTTTCAGTGTTTGACCCCTGTTGACCTCAGATGACCTTCGTAGAACAGAATTCATATACACAGGATTCATATAAAACGGTAACGTAGTGCAGTGGATTGCGTGACCGAGAGACAAGTCTTCGCCGGTATTCATCCATGATCACATAACACCAGGTTCCTGATCTCAACTCATTACGAGTAATACCTGCATACGGTGCATACCAAGTATGAGCTCAATCCGCACCAGCATGAGCTTAAAATAAATGAAGGACAAACACTCAAAATGGAGTAGAATACAAAAAATGTATTGAAGGAAAACAAACTGTGGATCCTAAATATCTGCAGTCTTGTAGAATAAGTAGCAAGCCTACAGCTATGGTAAAAAATGTCTCTCAATTCATGGAAGTATCCGGGGCGGTTGCTCCTGACAACCACACCGCATTATTTTGTTCAACACTTACTGCAACTTCTCCCCTTTCCACCGCTGCAAATGCACTTCTACTCCCATAAATATGATACCTGATTACATAGACAATGGTTAATAGATGGAGAATCAAACTGGCAAGCATATGAAGCACTATTTGGTTGTTAGATTTGTACTCGTGGCCGTCAAGCCTCAACTCTACTCGAATAGGAGTTCAATTGAATTCACTCTTTGCACAGTTCTCTTCCATCGACTTTCCTTTTTCTGGACGAACTTTTCACTAGAATTAAAAATACAATTTGATGCAAGTTGTAAATTTTCGCTCTAATCTGTACGCTCCGTTGTCACTCCAATCTGTTGACTGCATTTTCGCTCTGATATAAGATAGTGGTTGTTGTATTTATTTCATTGAATATCATTCTACACTTAATACTAAATGATAATGATTAGAAAGGAATTTTCCATGTACTACACATAGTACTTAAGTTGATTGGATGGAGTAAAACATACATCAAGGTTTACAGTCGTCATCCCTATAGTGCGTGGTTTCATGAAACCAAGCACTCAGCATATGTACATAATATTACAAGGTATCGATAATCACAAAGCAGTTTTGAGTACAAATAACTAATACAGAAACCGAAGAGGTCAAATTGGTATGAACATGGAATAAAAAACTAATATGTTGAGATATTCAGTTGCCACACCCGCTACACCCATGTTTTCTTGACATTAAACATTTGTTAGCATATAGGCTAAAGAAAAAATCAAGTCAGCAATAATATCAACTGCTATTTGGCAAGTACAAGGTCAAATCAAATCTGCAGGTATATTACAGTGCCCGTCGGCTGCGCAGCTAGGCTATGTCCCTGCGTATCAATGTACTCTAAAAACAAAAGAGTGAAACTCAATACTTAAAAGAGTGTGCCCAGGGACAACTCTGTTATCGAGCCAAATTACACTCCTACTACTACTATATTTCACGCTAATGGAGTAACGTATCACTCTTGCATGAAATCTCACTATACTATGAGTGGAATTTCGCCCGATAACAGAATGGAACCTGAGCACACTTTTTAAAGAGTGAATTTCACTCTTCTGTTTTTAGAGTGTAACAACGTGTACTCTCCTATTTGCGCAGCCGACGGGCACCCCAACACATATATATATATGATGAATGGGATTGGCCGGGAATTTTTCCCCGTATATTGCGAGCACTCATCATATAACATATATTTCTCAAGGTATCAATAAATATAGAAAGTTTTGAAAAGTACAAATAAGCAAGTATGATAATAAAAAGTTCAAATCTGTAGGCTATGTACATATATAAATAATGTGTATGATGAATGTGTAGAGAAGTATTCAGGTTGCCACCACCCCAGTGTAGGCATAGGAGGGGTAGGCATAGCAGGGGAATAGGAGGGGTAAGGGCAGTCTGCACCCCAGCTTTTTCGACCGAGATTTTGGCGAAATATCTGCCGCAATTTGAGCAATGTTACTGGGAATTTTATTGTTAAAGTGTAGTTAATGAAAATTGTACAGTTCGGGATGCCCAAATGACTGAATCCGTTCTCGAATCTGTTTGACTGAATCAGATTCTCAGAAAAATTACCATTTTGTTTGCGTGATTTACACCCTGTAATGTGCTCTACTGTTGTTTTCACCTACAACTATGCCCAACTATGGCCAGTACATCTCAGGATTACCCACACAGCAGTAAGAGAAGATACCGGATACCCTCCTTTCAGACAAGAAATGCCTGCAACATACATATTTTTTTGTAGGCCTGAATGAGAATTGTAGCCCACGGTTCGGGATATAAATTCATGACCGAATCTGTTGCTCAAATCGTTTCGCCCGAATCCGATTTTCAGAAAATTACCCTCAATGTTGGACGTGCTTCAATTTGTTCTCCAGTCTTTCGTTTTTCAGACACGAGGTATACATATACAGTACAAAGGCTACGCAATGTAAGCTAAGCCTACAGTAATTCAAACAATGATTCTTTATTACATTGTAGGTTTATTATAATAAGTAGTACGCAGAAAGAGGGGGACTTGGTGTCAAATTACCTTCATTTCCTCCAAGAAATTCAGGCAAGACCGATATGCCACTTGCCATGATGTTGACAAAAATACAGCCAAAGTACGCTATTGGATCTTGAATTAGTACCGTTGGTTTTAGTGAAATACTCACTTGTCATGTTTGAAATATATATTGTGACCTTACGGCATCTTTGTGGTCCGCATATTGTGGATTTGTTTTGGGCCCACAGACTGTAATTTTCTGCTCATTTTCCTCGGAAACACTGTGGTGGCCGTGGTGATCACATAATTCCTGGGGAATCCCCCATCCGTTGCCACTGCGTGACGGATGTTCAAAATGTTACGCGCGTAGAAAACGAATGTACACACGGAAGCGTGTCTATGCAAATTTTATGGTGTCCAGTTATTTTTACCTAAGTTACGCTCACATACACCTGCGCGCACACGGATAGGCGCACGTACACATGGAATCTCAGCTTCGGCCTGGAGGAAATTGGAAAAGTGGGAACCTGCAAAAACAATGGGGTCTACACTCTACAGTCGAGTTTGTAACTTGCATATGGATCCACATAACAGTAATCTCAGCAGAAATTAGTTATTTAAGCGTGACACGTGTAAGCGCGCAAACTCTTCCTGCTTCTCTCTTTTAATTTTTGATCGCATTTTCGCATCTCCCTCGGGGGTGGGGGAGACTGCATGCATGTATGCATTTGAGTCACAAGCAAATAGTTCGTGTTTTAGAGAGGGGTAGACATAATTTGTGTGTTTTAAGACAAATGTTGGCGAGTAGCCCTATCAATTTGGCATAGAAACATCTTCAAACGCGCGACTACGGTGTTCATTGATTGCAAAACTGAAACTGGAGGGTGTTCATACGGAATTTATACTTCCACGAAAAGAGTCTTGACTGAATACATGTTGGTTCAATGATCAATGATTGATCAATAATCAATGTTTAATCATCATTGCATGATATTAATTCACGGTATGTTCTTTTCTTATCAGTAATAGATGTGACAAATAATGATGCGTCAAACCCTGCGTGGCATATACTAGACTGTTTTGATCGTATTATATGAAATTACAACGCTGCGAGGCGTTTGGCGTGACCAGCCTGGCGGCGCCGTTATTGTAAAGTTCAGGGAGGCGTCGCGGGGCGTTCCGGCGTGTGTGTGCCACCGCACTTCTCGCCCTCACATTCGAATGTTCAGTTTGAACGTTGCAGTTCAGTTCTGGTGTCTGGATACCTGACCTCTTCTCTTCATTCGAACGGTTGTCTCATAGGCGCAGCCGACTCTGTACCCGATGCTGCTTGGCTCTGCAACGAAGAACAAGACAGCAACTTTGCTGTGTAATACCTTGCAATTTGTTTTCATAAATGTTATAAAATTTGGCCCCATCAAGTGTGGTGGTTACAAGGTTGTCAGTGTTTGACCACTGTTGACCTCAGAAGACTTTGACCTCAATAAAAAACAATAGAAAGCATGCACTATGATAAACACACATACCATGTATAAGCTCAATAGAACTTGGCACTATCAAGTTCACAAGGTTTCCAATGTTTGACATATGTTGACCTCATATGACCTTTGACCTGTACAGAAAGCAGAGGGGATAAGGTACTACCTATGAAAACACATAAGCAAGTATGAGCTCAATTGAACTTTGCCCTGTAAAGTTATGGCATTTACAAAGTTTTCAGTGTTTGACCTCTTTCGGCCTCAAGCAAAAAAAACAGGGATCATGTACTCACTATTAGGTATATACATACCAAGTATGAACTTGGACGGAGATTTTCTTACCAAGTTATGGTGTTTGCAAGGTTTGCAGTTTTCGACCTCTGTTGACCTCAGATGACCTTTGCCATCACCCTAAATCAATAGCGACCAATTACTAACTATGACGAACACACCATGAACACACCAAGTATGAGCTCAATAGAAGCTTGCCCCATCAAACTATAGTGGTTACAAGGTTTTCGGTGTTCGAGCTCTGTTGACCTTAGTTGACCTTTGACCTCCACAACCAATAATGGGATCAGGTACTTCCCATGATAAACACATATACCAAGTGAAAGCTCAATTGAACTTTGCCCTAACAAGTGGTGATATTTACATGGTTTTCACAGTGTTTGACCTTTGTTGACCTCCGATGACCTTTGACCTCAGCCAAACCGAAAAGGCTACATGTGCTCATTGTGAGGGATATACATACCAAGTATGAACTTAATGGAGATTTCCTCACCGAGTTCTGGCGTTCACAGGGTTTTCAGTGTTTGACCTCTGTTGACCCCAGATGACATTTTGCCTTCCACAAAAAAAAAATAGGAATCGGGTACAACCTATGATAAACCCTTATACTATGTATGGGCCCAATTGAACTTTGCCCTATCAAGTTATGGCATTTACAATATGTTCAGTGTTTGACCTCAGATGACCTTTGACCTCCGCCACAACAATATAGACCAGGTACTACCTATGATGAACACATATCCCATGTATGAGCATAATTCAACTTTGCCCTATCAAGTTAATGTGGGTGGAAGGTATTCGGTGTTTGACCTCTGTTGACCTCTGATGACCTTTGCCCTGAACCAAAAACAATGGGGACCACCTACTGACCATGGATAACCCACCACCCAAGTATGAGAACAGGTAACAGAGACTTCCTTGAAATTGAAATTACTTGAAATTACTTAAGAGCTACCGGAGGGCGGCACCTAGCCTCCGAACGTAGTACGCAGTACACGGGCCTCTGATACAGTGACGTTTGGAACAAGTGACAATACAGACAAGCCCACAAAATATCGCACCCTCAGCGCAAGAAAAAATATGGATGTGTAGGCTTACTGTATGATCGACAGATTCGCCACAATTGACACCAGATGACATGACAAGAAGGAAGAGGAGTGAGTTTGGGTACTGTAGGACTGTCATACGTATTTGATGGCACATTCGGCACAGCCCTATGTGCCAACACACAAAGAAAGTAAACAAAACCTCGCGCGAAGCGCGCCAAAAATTGTACTGTCGACAGTCGTGTATTTTTCATTTTCCTGATCAGAAAACAGTTGACATATACAAGCTGTTGTTCAAATAACCAGAGGCGGCGATTTGT
>JAODUJ010363980.1:0-15058 GCA_027564615.1 Psolus chitonoides
TGAGGTTAAAGTATCAACGTTAGAGAACAAAACATGAAAACTATTTACACTATTTACAAACTGCCTCCTTTGGTCATTGTTTACGCTTCCTTGGTTGCCTCGAGATTCCTCTCGTTGGGGACCGTGTCCTGATGATATCTCTTGATCTTCACAATATGCCTCTCCCATGGGTAGCCCTTGACCAAGTAACGAAAATTTCCAGATTTGTCTTGCTCTTGCTTTTGTTTAGCCTCTTTTCTAAGGTCAGCTTCTTTTTGCCTTTCGTCTTTGGTCATGTCATGCTTAACTCCTACTTTCCTAAACTATTCTGACGCACTGTCCTTAATCCGATAAGTATTCCGCATGATAATGCTAAACAATGAGCCTTAAAACCGCCATATATCAATAACTGAGTTTGTCTTGGAGAAGCGTATTGCACCATCGTGATCAGCATTTAATTCTCTATCGGTGGACTGATTACAACGAAATTGTTTTTTGCACGAGTTCTAATGATAGACTACAATAGCCCATCCGATAGAGAATTTCATAGGCTGATCACGCAATCCGTTTCTCCATAGCTGACTCAGTTATTGATATATGGCGGATTTGAGGCCTTTTTTTATAGCAATTTGAGTTACCGTAACTCAAAAACGCAATACGCTAACGTTTAGTAGCCTCAATAGGGAATATTCTCCAGCTCAATGCGCATGGGCGACAGCGGCCATGTTCCGGCGATCGACAGATTATGCAATATGATGATGTAGTAGAGTCTCTGTATTGCACATTGCTGTTGTCAAAATTACGTAACGGTACGGTATGCATACTGTATCAGTGGCATACATGCGGTAGCATGACGGCAATTTATGACGTCGTGGACTACCAATCCCATGGCACAGTTTGTTTCCGCAAATTTGCTGGAGAATATCCCCTATTGACCGCGCTATCGAACTACTACACATTATGTCAGAATTAGACAAATCGGTCAGGATTTCACAAATATATACCCAAAAATGTGCGTTCGTCCGCTTCAGAAGTAGTCTTGTGTTAGGACGCTAGTACGCTAGTGTTTAGACTGTAGTGGAGCCCAATCTCGACCTCTCTTTTGGCGCCCTCACTTTCTAGTCAGAGCGTCTTGTGGAACTATTTATGGAGAACTTTACTTTTCCTATGAAATATCATAAATCTTCCTACAAAAACGGAGGGAACGAATCACGTATCAGATATCTGACACACCCACCACATACCCATAAATTCATATTCCGTTTTCCACTATGCCAGAATCATGGGTAACACGTTCTGGATATCCTTGTTATATCAGCCTGTCGCTCAACCCATGAATTTAAATCGTCCATTCAACGTTTCCTAACGCTTACCCACTAAATAGCATTGTACCCCTCTGCGCTATATTGCTTGTAGTCTAGTTCTAGACGGTGGGTGTCTCTTTTCAAGTATTTACTCGCGATCCCGAATATCTATCAGCCCGCCCTCTATACCACCCTCAATTTAGACGTCCAACCTGTTCGGAGCAGAAGTTGTAAACGACAATGTAAGAGCGCCACCAATTGGAGCATGGCGAAATAGGCCGTAAGGATCGTGGGAAGAACAAAACAGGCAGTTTAGAACTAGACTAGATTGCTTGCAGTGTTCGAAACCACCAGTGTTTGAAATTACTTTGGCTTCGTAGATAAAAAAAATCACGGAAGAAGAATTTATATATGCACGTGCGTTCAACCAGACCTATCTACACGTGTTTATCAACTATTTTACAGTGTGATCAAATTTCATTTAACATTCGTGTCTCTGTGAAGGAGTAATTGGGAGAGAAAGTGATTGTCTGTTGAAGGCCTATCCTATATAGTTTATATAGGCTGCCCATAGGTGTGTACATAACTACCCACGTTTGAAATGGCTAGTTAGGGTAACAACTGCTGTAAACGCGTTCGTCATTGCAATTATCATACAGTGGTATAGTTGATGAATATGAAATAGTTACTTCAGACACTGTCACCACAGCAGAAGGACACTGTACATCCCCATTATATATTTAGTAACATATTGCCCAATTATATGCATGTGATTCACGTATGACGTACACAGTGCTTTGTTCTGTACGTCACGCCCACCATCGAATGATAAACTTTAGAAGCCGCGAATCGACCTGAAAATTTACATATAATTTACATGGAACTAAAAATGAACGAATTTATTGCAATAAATAATTTATTCGTAACGAAGCAAAATATCGCAATTCTGATTGCAGATTTGAACTCCATGAGGTCAGTTTATCCATAAAGGAACTTGATTGGCGCGATTTCAAAATTTTGGGGGACATCTTGGTTTTTACTTTTTTGTTTTAAATGATAGATTTAAATAGCCTATCTGATAGACACTTGGCTGCTGATTACGTTGGAGTAATCCGTTTCTCCATAGCTGATTCAGTTACGGAAATACGGCGGTAATAATATGTTAAAATTAAAATGTTAAATTTACAATCTTTGCTCTTTTGGCGTTCCATTCCAATTTTGACGTTCCATATAATGTTTTGAGTCCAATGATTTTAATGCAGCCAAGCTCACCCGAGCCAGTTTACCACCAGTCGAGGTAATGTAATCAAGTGACATGTATATACCGTCAAAGATACCCCTTTATGTCTCGCAAGCTTATGCTGCGGCTGGGGAGAACGGTGTTATTTTTACCCTTTAGCTCACGCCTGGGTCGATTTCGACCCTCCTTCTTTACATGGCCACACCGAGCTCAGAACTGCGAGTAGCCGCCGCGAATTTCAAGCAGGGGTATGCAGATAAACTGGGGCGTGACGCTGCCGGTATAATGCCGAACAATAGGGCCGGGCTTAAGCTGCGTTTCAGGCATACTCCCGTCAACCCCCTTGTACAATTAGAGCCGTGGGCTCAAGGGTCAATGCAGCCAAGCTTGCCCAGACCAGTTTTTTCCTGGTCGTGGTAATATACTATATAGTAATAAAGTTGCATCTACATCGTCAAATATAACTCTTGCTGTCTTTCTAGCTGATGCTGCAGCTGGGGAACACGGTTGGATTTGAATGCAGTCAAGCTTACCCGACCCAGTGTACCAGTCGAGTCCTGTATTGAAGTGGCATATACAGTGTCAAAGATATCTCTTGCTGTCTTACTGGTTAATGCTGCGGCTGGAGAGAACGGTGTGATTTTAATGCGGCCAAGCTCACCCGACCCAGGGTGCCACTAGTCGATATAATGTACCGGCAATGAAGTGACATCTATACAGCGTCAAAGATATCTCTTGCTGTCTTGCTAGTATATGCTGCAGCTGGGGAGAACGGTGTGATTTTAATACAGGCAACTCACCCGACTCAGTGTGTCACTAGTCAAGGTATAGTGTAATAACGCGTCAATGCGGTCAAGCCTACCTGTTCCAGCATGTCACCAGTCAAGGTAAATGGAGTTGCATTTGTCAGCGATGGAGATACCTACTATCTTGCGAGCGTATAGTGCCGCTGGGAATTTTAGATTATATTAAGATAAGATTAGATTATATGCGGTCAAGCCCACACTAGTGAAGTGGCAATGAGGCCGTCCAACTGTTTTTTGAGCGTACATTGCTGCTGGGACGAACGGTTGGATTTCAATGCGATCATTTCACTACCTTGATTAGTGACGCTACACTACTTTGAATGATCGTTACACTTACACTACCTTGATTAGTGACGCTAATCAATGTAGTTTTGCGGGCATCAATGATACTGTTTTGTGAGCGTGTAGGCCTGCTGCCGTTTGAAAGAGTGGTGTGATTCATTGCGACCAAACGCACACGACCCAGTGTATCACTAGTCGGGCATTGTAATGGAGTAGCATTGGCAGCGATGGAGATGATACATATTGCTGTCTTGCTAGCTTATGCTGGGGCTGGAGAGTTGTGGGGTTTCAATATTAACCTCCCAGACTCAGTGGGCCACTGAGTTGTGTATTGTATAAACGTGATATTGGTTGGAGATGATACGGTACCTCTTGATGCATTGCTAGCATATTCTGCGGCTGGTGAGAACGGTGGGCTTGTAATGAGGCCAACCCGACCCAGTATGTCACTAGTCGGGTATTGCGAGGAAGTGTCGTTGGCACATGGATATGACACCTCTTGGATCTTGCTGTCTAGGTAGCTTGTGCTACAGGTTGAGAGAACGTGGGATTTTAATGTAGTCAAGCCCACCCGATCTTGCTGTCTCGCAAGCGTAAACTCCCGATAGAAAGGACAGTATGGTTTTTAACGTGGCGCAATATGACATCCATACACACAATGTAATTGTGTATGCCCTATACGTTTGATATGTCAGGATATTAACGTTTTTTTTCCATCTGAGATGGTTCGACAGAATAATACAATCTCATGTTGCTATGAGAATAAAGGAACTATAATTGAAGGGAGATTCGCGCGGAGGAGCGAACGGAAGTTTGTATTTGACATTGAATAAATCTGTATTATGATGTTGACATTTGTGGTAGTATGGAGCTCTACAGGGTTCCAAAAGCCACTAAATGTTGGTCTTCTACATGCTCTATGACACCTGTCTCATTGGGGACCGCAGTTTGGAGGACTTTAGAGAAATTGAGAAAGAGATATTATAAAATTACTTGATCATTATGTGGCAAACAAAGAATGAGTTAAATATAAAAAAAATCCGTTTTATTAGACTGTTTGAGAAGTATCTAAACTATTTAGAATTCTACCTGGAGTATCTCGTGCTTAGTCACCTCACAAATGTTGAAATAGTGAGGCCCGAAACGTCATATCTATCCTATAGTGAAGTTTATATTGGGGCGGTTCAATTTCATTTCGAATCACTTTATTTCAAAAAGTTTTCGACAATCTTTTTCTATTGCTTAGTTTCTAGAAAAAAAAGAAATCATGGTGAGAGAAGCATGACTTTTAACTTGGCCTGATGTGTGTTGACTATCGATGTTGATGATGAGCGCCACACAAAACTTACAACAGCGTACTAGATGTGCTGTGTCTAGCTTAGAACGTGAATAACAGAGCTCCTAAAATCAATCACGCATGTTGAATATAGACTGCAAGCTAACGCCCTATACAAAGGCATACAACGTATATATAATTTGATGCACGGGCGATTATCAGTGTTACAGTTGAGTTCGTTTAGCCTACACGTTGTCGATCAGCAAAACTCACAGCCTACCAACCACGTACATCAGTACCATTTGTGGTAACTTATTCGGTATATCTTGGACGAAACGGACAGATATTATCCAACAAAATGGGTGATTGGGAGAATGGAATTTTCGGCTGTTTCGGTGACTGCGGGCTATGTATTTTTACATTCATCATACCCTGTGACTTTTGGATTTTTGGGAATATATCCGCGTCTCTCGGGGATAATTGCTGCCTCTGTGCACTCTTCTTCTGTTTTTTCCCGATAATTAACTGCTATACTAGAGGTAAAGTACGGGAGCATAAAGGCATCGAAGGAAGCTGTCTCGGAGACATCTGCTACACCTTCTTCTGTCTACCCTGTGCCATCGTACAGGAGGCGCAGGAAATGGGTCTCTCGGGACCTCTCGGGGCCGGTGAGTCGATTGCAAGATCTTAAGCCAATGGAAGACGTGAAAATTCCCTTTTTATAGAATATGTTGGATATATTGTTTTCATTGATACGCTTTTTATTAAATTTGATACGCTGGTGGTGGGATAATTTGACAATTTGTCTACGTGCAAGTTATTTCGCGACGCTGTATCAGCCACATCTGTGGAACAGCCTAATGGCTTATAGCCTACTGACGCTTCACGTCGAGTGGCTATCCAATTTACATTTCGGGTCAATTTTGGATCATCTTCAGGAGTCATATCTTAACTGGGATTGGATGTCTATTGACTGGACGTAACGCGGTGTTAGTGACGTGGTCTTGGTGATCTTGTGATACTGACGGTCATCCTTTTACTCGGATTGGATGTCCATTGACTGGGCGTCACGCGGTGATAGTGACGTGACCTTTGTGATCTTGTGATACTGGTCATCATTTTACTCGGATTGGATGTCTATTGACTGGACGTAACGCCGTGATAGTGACGTGATCTTGGTGATCTTGTGATACTGGTCATCCTTTTGTTCGGAATGAATATGAACCATTTTTATAACAAAATCAATTGAACTCATAAAAACTGCACAATATACGCTTGCACATACGCTTGCCATAATAACAGCTTTAAAGTTCTCTTTTTTTTTTATCATATAGCCTTATTGAAACTGGACCGGACTAAACCTAACGCAGTGATTGCACTGCTACATCTCATATAAATGGATATAAAACGGACAGCAATGGTTCTCATCATAAACTCTACTGGGCTCATAAACACTACTATTATACATTGCAGTTCGGAATCTAGATGACACGTTTCCATTATTGAATGACATCATTTTTAACTAGACTGGAATAAGTTTGACGCAGCGATATTGTGATCTTTCATAATATTAGCGACATCGTTTAACATATTGTTAAAACTGGACCGGACTCGAAGCGGTGATGGTTTTGCCATTTTCCATAATATTAGCCGCATCGTTCAACTCGTAATGAATGTAAAATGGATGTCCTTAGTATGAAAAAATGGACACATAACCATCAATGCAGATGCAGTGTAGTGTTGAGACGAAATTTTCCCGTTGTATCACATGATGGTAAAATTTGAATAAATTGTACGCAGTGATATAGCAATCTTTCAGGATATTGGCGGCATCGTTTAACTCGGAATGGATCTAATTGGATGTTTTTAGTATAAAAAGGTCTACTGGACTCATAATCACTGTATACAGCAATTGAATGTGCAGTTTGGAGACGAGTTCACATTTCCCCACATATTTTAGAACTGGACCGGAATCGACGCGTTGATGGTTTGACCTCTATTATATTCAGTCACAGTACAGCCTACACTGCAGTTTGGAGACGGTTCACATTTCTCCATAATCATAATATTGTAACATATTTTTGAAATCAGACTGGAATGAGCTTGACGCAGTGATAGGCCTATTGCGATCTTTCATAAATTGGCGGCGTCGTTGAATTCGGAATGGATCTAAATGGAGGTTTTTTGCTGGTATCACAAACTCTAATGGACTCAAACACTGTAGGCAACTACTTACTATGCAGTTTGGGGACGAGTTCACGTTTCCCCATAATGTAGGCCTAACAAAGGCTATTTTTTAAATCTGAACTGAAAGTGGCATATTGCATTTCGCACCCATTTTGCAACTAAATATGTAAAGAAACCGGTTTTCCTGCATTATATATCTTCTGGCAGACTTGCATATATTTGTAACTTAAGAGCCGTTCACACTACTGCGATACGACATTTTTGTCGCATGGCGAGTTGAATAGTGTCATTTTCAATATGACTTTACACACTGCATGCGATACGATACGAATGGATGTTAACAAAAATCAACTTTTGTCATACGATATTTTTGTCGCATTGCGACATATTAGGTTCGGTTAATCAATAGTGGCGAAGCATATTATGGACGTGCCACGTCACGGGAAGTATTTTCCAGACAGAGGAAAGTATATTGTGTTCACAAAGGCATGCGACAAGATAAAAGAGTCGCATGCAGTGTGTACAGACAATTCGATAAAAAAATGCCGTGTCGTATCGTATCGTATCGCAGTAGTGTACAGCACTTTAGCCTGACAATTATTGCCTAATTAATGAGCGATTGACTAATTAATATCTCATTATTTTTTCCTCAAAGATTCATAAAGTCATTACCCAAGCATTGTCAAAGTTCTCTTTTATATCGGGCCATCAACCGATCTTTCTTTAAAATGAAACATGTATAAAGTGAACATGTTTTCAATGTTTGTTTGTTTTGTACAATAGCAAAAAGCAAAAAAGGGAGGCGGCCGAAAAAAAGAAGCAGGTTGGACATGAAACATGTTTTGTTTACCTGACCTTCCTATGCAGTTTGTGGTGTTTCCACATTTTCCACCATCAAAGACCCATTTCTCACCCATAAGAGAATTTCGCATTTCCAGGATGCATAATTCTGTGTTGGTCAAAGTGTCATACATAACTTTTGTTGTAGTACTTTCCGTTAAATTTTCGGAAACTTTCGGTGTTGTGGGAGAGCAATTCATTCGTTGTAGTGGGATAGCAATTAATTCACGGGGAAACATTGTATTCATTGGTTAGGTTCGGCACGGCTGTCCTGCAGTGGTGACAGTCAGGTTGTTACCACCTCTCAGCATTTGGGAAAGTGGCTAAAGGCTGAGAGTCCCATTCAAATCCGTCGGATAGCGACGTTAAATGGTGTTCCCGGGAGCAGGATGGGACTGTATAGTTAGTTACACGCCTGTCTCGTTTCTCTCAGAACACTCTTCGAAAAGAGAAGACGAGCCATCGCCGGTGTTTATCCATGATCACACCTGGATTCCTCGATGAGCCATAGTTGGCTTCCTGAACCCGTAGAAAACTAAACTAAACTAAACTACATTTGAGCTGATCAGTGTTGCAGATCCCTGGCAAATTTATGGAAAAAGAAAGGGTCTTTTGAAGGAGAAGTATACCCTGGAATTGTCTTTATGGATGATGAAACAAAATGGTAAACATTTTCCCTAAATCATGTTATCACAAAAGCTTGTATCATTCCCGAGTTATCCAAGTTTGAATATCAGAGCAGGAGGCTGCCATTTATGTCTGAAATATGATAAATAAAATCGGACTCGAGAAAGTCACACTATGGTGTCCCAAGCACACCAGTAGCAATCATTCTTTTCTGAATGTATAATTTTATGACTGAACATCGTATTTTATAGTTTTGTTAAAGTAACAAATATTTAATAACAATAATTTTATATCACTGTGTGCATTCTGTTTCTAAAATATTTTACAACAAATTATGGAGAAAAATGTAACGTATATATTTTCAAGTATGTAGGTGACATCACAATCTGTTTCAAAATGGCAGCTCCCTACTAAAATTGAAAATTTTGAGAAGTACGCAATATTTATAGCTGATATTCGGTGAAGATGTTCTCATAGGCTATTTTCATCTCACATAATTTGGTTTAAAACATTCTGGGTTTTATTCTCCTTTAAATTACTGAACTGAATTTGAAGAGGTTATGAGATTGCAATCTTCATCCATGATGATTTTAAAACTACCTAAATTAATGCCTTTGGTTTAAAACACTAATTTCCAGGGTCAGCACCACAATTAATTTCTCAATTGACTTACAAAGTGAATCGTCTTTTTTGAGTGGCTGCAAGTTCCCCGTAGCGGTTCTAGTTTGTCATGGGACACCCCTCATAAGAAAGCTGACACCTTGGGCCTTCATGGCACTTACAAATATCCATGCTACGACCATTGATATTTTGAGCTAGGAGAGGACAAAGTATGAGGTGCCTTAACAGCTGATTTGGTGGACTAATATTCACATTTCGGCAGCTACCAGCTAAAAATGGTTGAAATTACCCTCAATCCTCAGAATTTTCACACAATGTATACCTTTTTCCATGCTCCACCACACCAGTCCAGCTCATCAAAAAGTGTCATAGTCCACGATATTAGGTCACGAAAATCACCAACCACATTGTTTGAGTGACTACCTCGAGGGAGCACATTTTCGCGGAGTAATTTGCACCTAATTGCGGTGTGTTGCCGATTATAGAAAAGTCACACAACATGATTTTTCCTTTTTATCAAATATAATTCAGAAGTAATGACAGCCTGGAAGAAAGGTGTTGAATCTTTATTTTCCGGCCGATCATTTCGCGGAACAAATGCAATCGCGATATATTTTATCTTGTTCCATTGTTCGGCAGGATTTTTCCTTCAAACTGAATGTAACCTGTCTGGAAAGACTTTGCCGTTTCTGGATATAGGTTTAAAAACGAGGATTTTTACCATTTCCAGCGATATCCAGAAAGGACAAGATAGTTCCAGACAGTTCCTGTAACAGTGAATAATGAAGACTTTTATGTCTGCGCATGTCGCTATTGCGCAATCGAATTAAGGAGATACCCGGCCCGTTAGGAGCTCGGGAAACGCGGCAGCTACGCCAGTTTCGAGCTCCGCGTAGCCCGTGCAGAGGTGCTACACAAAATCATTCAATAACGCGTCTGGGAAGACTGTCTTTCTTGGATATAGGCTTATAAACGAGGATTGTTACCGTTTTCAACGATATCCAGGAAGGACAAGGTAGTTCCAGACGTCTTAATGTGTTTGATTTATTACTGTACGTTAATGTGGTGGTATTTATGTATGCGTGGGTTATGAAACAAAACTCCGAAAAATTAAAAACTTTGGTCCAACTATAGACTGATAGAAGAAAATATTTGGTTAATAGTTCATGATATCAAAATGATCAAAATTGAGAAATTGCTATCCGCGTTCAAGAGCAGAAATCTCCTTCTTCGGCATTTTATCAGCTTACAAAATTAAAAAAGTTAAATAAATTAAGTTCTTCAAATATCAACTAACTCGGTCAATTAACTGATATTACAAAAAACTATTTGAAGAAAAAAGTTTTGATAGGTGTCACGGTAAGAGACTTTATGCCAATTACCGGTAATGCTTCAGAGAAAGGTTTTGCACGAAAGGTTTTGTACAATTCGTTGTAACTTCTACATTTCAACTCAGATTACGGCTTTAAGTGTCCTTATTTACAGAAGCAAACGTAATATTACTGCTTAGTGTTTCACTGTCCATCAATGAAGGCTTATAATAACATGTTGTAAACTTGGTAGCAATAATGTTTTGCTAACAAAAACAACTCACTGACCTGTTTACGATAAGTCAATTTAGAACATTTCGTATAAAATTAGAAATTTAGTAGAATAGCTGTGAGTTAATAACTTGTGTGACTTTTATAGATATCATTAACCCATCGATCTAGTTCGTAGCGATATAGTTGCCTAAGAAATGTAGAAATCGACCCTAATTTGTTGCTCTAAAAAATGACTGGGAATAGAACATTGAAAATTTTGTGGCATCGGCGCAGAAGGATATACAGTTTGCGTACCTCTCAACAGTAGGCTACTTGCCATCGCTATCGTGGCTACACCGCCTAAAATCACACTGCTTACAGGCATACCGATACCCAATTATCAAGCGGCACAACAATTGTTTAATTGAATTGGCAATGACATTCACTAACTATATTTAGAGTTGAATAGAAAAATTCCAATATTGTTGTCGCTCGTTCAACGGAAAGAAAACTACTGAGTTTCCCCCCAAGGTCGTGAAATAGGTTGGTAGTCACACTGGTAAACCTTTACTGTAAAGTTTACAGTAAATTACTGTGAGCAGAGTTTACAACAGAGAGCTACAAGCGCTAGTATACGGTACTGTTCTCCATTGGAGAAACTTTTGACCGAACTAGCCGCATAAACAAGTATAAAGTACATACTGATTTTTTTAACTATTCAGTTTGGAACTTCTAGACATATATTACTGCTAAATACGTATTTCTTTACTATTTCTTAATCCCTAAATATAATCTCTCAGTTCGTACATTGGACATTTTAGGCTCAAAACAGTAATTTAGGCTAACAAGAACGAGCAAAATTCGCATGTCAAATCTCTTTCTCTGGAGCTGTTCGACCCAAATCGGGCAATCGACCCTTTTTTGACAGCTACCTGCCCACCTACTGGGATGATGAAGGTCATCAGTTTCAAAACACAGCTCTCACTCCGAATGTACCTGCGCCCCACTGCACACATCGCACTGGTTGTTAATTGCAAGCACTGCAATACTTTTTATTTTTAGGGAGAGGACATTACCAATGAATAGTTGTATATATATATTACCACTAGCGTACCCAGAGGGGGGAGGGGGGAGGGAAGGGAAGCTTTTGATTAAGTGGTAACGGTATGAAAAAATAATAATAATAATAAGCATGACTCAAATGGCTGTCTACGTAACAGCATATATTTAACTAGCGCTAAAAATATCTTTCAATGAGAGACAGAGATGATAGCAAATCATTTTTTGCAAGTCCAAGTCAAGTCACAAGTCATTTTTTCCAATTCCAAGTCAAGTCAAAAGTCATTTGGTCTTGTCACAAGTCAAGTCAAGTCACAATTAATTTGGTCACAAGTCAAGTCACAAGTCATTTGGTCCCAGCACAAGTCAAGTCACAAGTCTCTTCGTCCAAGTACCGTACAAATCAAGTCGCACATTATTTTGTCCAGCTGTACTCTGAAACTATATAAGCATCGAAGCAAGAAAATGATTATGGCAAATTACAGCAAGCGTGCATGATGCTTGAGTTTTCTTTAACCCAAAAATACATGCCAAGTCATGAAGATGTCATTTTCACTTCTCACCGAGCTATAACTCTCGATGCTTTAGTACGTAGTCGTGGTCACTAACAGTAACACTGAAGACTAAATTGGAAACAACTAAGCAACACATTTCATATATGCTAGAGGGCACACTGGTCAGCTCAAGTGTCCTTTGAAGTTTCATAAATTTGGTTTGTGAAAGTACAATAGAGTACAAACTTCAAATAGTTTCACATAAGGTTTGTTTTGTTACTGCAAATAAACTTCAAAATGTTTATCACTTTGTTTATTCATTCAGGCTTCAGCGTTTGATTTGTGTTTGAAAAAACCCATAAAACCAAGCAGGTTTTGTGATCACTTACCTCTTTGAAGTGCAGTTTCAGACTGGTATGGCCATTCATTTATTACATGTTTCATAAGGTTTGTTTTGTTACTGCAAATGAACTTCAGAATGTTTATCACTTTGTTTATTTATTCAGGCTTCAGCGTTTGAATTGTGTTTGAAAAAACCCAAAACCATGGAGGTTTTGTGATTACTTACCTCTTTGAAGTGCAGTTTCAGTCTGGTATGGTCATTAATTCATTACACGTTTCATGCTACCACATCTAGGTACCTGCTCAGAAAACACTGTATTGCTAACTTTAAAGTGCCACCATTACAAGTTTGAACGAAATCGAACACATGGTTACCGATATATTTTTAAGGAATTGCTTCTAATAATAATAATGTCTAGTTCTTATATAGCGCTTTCCATTCACGACAAAGCGCTGCAGATAGATATTACATTACCCCTCGATCATTGGTAGGCTGATAAAGACCGTGCTAGCATCTGTGCATGAACTCAGGTGCACGTTTGCTCCGTCACAAACTACTACACCCTTGGCAGCTACTACAACGGCGCCTCCCCCATCCGTTCGTTACCTAACATGGTGTCCATTTGCACCTAGGTGGAGAGGCGCAGTGGAGTAAAGTGCCTTGACCAAGGACACAACGGAAAAGCTGAGTGGTCCTGAGAGGAATCACAACTCGCAAATCGCAACCTTTCGATCTGTAGTCCGGAGCCCCATCAACTGAGCTATCCGTACTCCTTCTATGCCCGCCCACTCATTAATATGATGAATTTGCACCAAAATCAACAGAGATAATCTACCCATCATGGGCAATCTATGTGCCAAGTATGCCATGAATCCACCATGCAACTGCTAAGTTAATCCAATTCAGGCTTATTAAGCCGAAGTAACGAATTTCGGAAACGATCCAAGGTGTAATTCGATTATGAATATGCACGACCTAGACTTCCCGCGGTAGTTTGACCTTCCCATATAATATGACCTCCCGCTTCTGGACACTCTGTTGTATACAAAGGTATACATACAGCATTAAATTTTATTTAATAAAATTAAATAACTGTAGCCGTGTCGTGTCCTGTGTAAAATAAACTGCACTGGCCAAACTATACAATGTAATTACGTGAACGTTGTCGCGGCGCGAATTTGAATTGAGTGTTGTTTGATATTGGCAGTGCAAAATATAGGCCCAGTATAAAAAACATATCGTAATTTGAACGTTTGTTAATGTTTGTACACCGACTGTGAGGAAAGTGCGTCGACTCTCCCAGTCTTGTATCCTAGATATTCGTTATTATAGCCTGCAAACTTCGTCACTTGAATGAAACGACTGTATCAGTTCTAATTATGCAAATTTACGGCTTTGAACTGACGGAGATCTTTAATATTTCATTAACGGCGTGGGGAAATCCCAAACAGGACCTGGCTTTTTTATTCCTTGCCAGAGGCAAAATTAATCTATGCGGTCACGCGGCGTGTGTATGAGTGAGTGTGTGTGTGTGTGTGTCAGTGTGTCTGTGACAAAAACTCGTAATCGCGTCATATCAAGAACACCAACCGTCACAAATTTCATATTTGGCATGTAGCTTCCCCACACTAAGTACATGAACCCTATTATTTTTAGTACAGTTCCAAGGTCATTTGAGGACAGTAGAGGTCAAACACTAAAAACCTTGTGATCGCAATATCTAAAAAACGTGAACCTTCACGAATTTCATAATTGGCACATAGCTTCCCCACACCGAGTATATGAACGTTACTGTTTTTAGTGCAGTTCAAAGGTCATTTGAGGCCAGTAGAGGTCAAATGCTGAAAACCTTGTAATCACAATATCAAGGAATGCCAGCCTTCACAAATTTCATATTTGGCCTGTAGCTTCCCCACACCGAGTACATAATCCCTATTGTTTTCAGTACAGTTCCAAGGTCATTTGAGGTCAGTAGAGGTCAAACACGAACTTTGTAAACACAATCGCCAAAGAACACAAAACTTCACAAATGCCCCAATTGGCAGAATAGCTTCCCCCATATTGAATATATAAAATATAAACTCTGTTGTTTTTTGTTCCGTTCCAAGGTCATTTGAGGTCAATAGAGGTAAAAATCTGAAAACAATTGAGATTTCTGAAGAACATCAAACCTTTGCAAATTTGTATTTGACATGTAGCTTTCCATCATTGAGTACATTAATCCTATTGTTGTTGGTGTGGTTCCCAGCTCATTTGGGGTCAACAGAGGCCATGCACTAGAAATGTTGTAATTACATTATCTTAAGAACACTATCTTTTACAAAGTTCACATTGAATCCCCACATGTTTACCTGGATTCTATTGTTTCCTACAATACTCTTGAGCCTATCTTCAAAAGCGAAAAAGTCAGCGATTCAATCAAACTTCGCATTTTTAGTGCCCTCCTAGAAAGTATCTTCCTCTATAACAGCGAAGTA
>JAODUJ010365091.1:0-15040 GCA_027564615.1 Psolus chitonoides
AGGGAAAATTGCGATATTTTCCTTCCGGGCCCCCTTCCGGGCCCCCTCTTCCGAGAAATCCTGGATCCGCCACTGAGTATAGTATGATATGATAGCCTACTGTGAAACACCCTGGAGCACTAGCGCACATGCGAGATCCTCACGCCCACGCCATTGTTCTTGTTGAGCGCCGAGCATACAGGAGGTTCCATTTGTCAAGACTGGTAGAACCGACCGGGAGCCCACTCCGACCACCCATGTATTCTATCACTCCAACAACCAATGTATTCCCCCACTCCAGCCACCCATGCAGGCCTATTCCCCCACTCCAAACACCTATGTATTCCCTCACTCCAACCACCCGTGTATTCCCCCTCCAAACACCAATGTATTCCCCACTCCAAACACCCACGTATTCGCCTACTCCAACCACCCATGTTTTTCCCCACTCCAGCCACCCATGTATTCCCCCACTCCAACCACCCATGTATTCCCCTCACTCGAACCACTCATATGTTCCAATCACCCATGTATGCCCCTACTCCAACCACCAATGTATTCCACCACTCCAACCGCCTATGTATTCCCTCACTCCGACCATGTCTTCCGCACTCCAAACACCCATGTATTCCCCAGTCCGACCACCCATGTATTCCCCCACTCCAACAACCCATGAACTCCCCCACTCTAAACACCCATGTATTCCCCACTCCAACCACTCATGTATTTCCACACTCCAATTACCCATATATTATGCCCCAACTCCAGCCACCCATTTATTCCGCCACGCAAACCACCCATGTATTCCGCCACTCCAACCACCCATGTATCTCCCCCACTCAAACATCCCATGTATTCCCCACTCCAACCACCCATTCCAAGGACCAGGTATGTCAATGATTTCTTTTTGTCTTTTGCAGATACGCTAGCGTCATTGAAAGGTACCCTGGGATCATAATCATCCTAATCCTACTAGTCACCATCGGCTGTGGCGCTATTGCTCTTTTTGCCTACGGTATTCCGTCATTTGATGACCCACGACTGGTACGTAGGCTTACATAGGTTAATTTTTGTACTCGTCCATTGTGCCTGTAGAAGTTTCATTCAGGTTGAGGTTTGTCTGTAACGATGTAGGCAAACCTAGGGTTTCGGGCGGCCGCATCAAAAGAGAGGTCTTTGACTCATCACCATTAAAATCGACTTGAAAAAAAAACTTTGGGAAACTCTTTGAAACCAACATGGGGCATTGGCTCAGGGAACCTCATATATTACTACGCATCTGCTTTGCTGGTAGCTGTATAACGTTCTGAATTTAAATCTAGATTGAGGGTTTTGCCTAGGTCTTGTACAACGCTACAGAACTTGGTCATCGGTAACTTGTCAAACCCATAGTAATGTGTGTCACTTCATCGTGTCCCCTCAGGGACATCCCATAGGGGTTGCCACAACCGCGCATCACTGTATTTACAATTTACCCTGAAAGGTACCAATTTGTACTCCTGGGCGGAGAAGAGTAGTGAGATAGAGTGCCTTGTCCAAGGATACAACGCAACTATTTGGGCGGGACTCGAACTCTTATTCCTTGGATCAAACGACCTGAGCCGTCACCACTTGATTACCAATACGCTCAAACATTCAATATGGTCTCACATCTATAACTCGCGATGAGATCCGCCTCTCGTTACGAGCAAAGGCCCTCCCACCATGCGGTAAAAGCTATTAGCTATTATCGTCTACGGAGGCCGTTTGGCAATGAAGCCTGAATAACATGGGCTCTCCATTCCTGACGGTCATTAGCAACATTATTGCACCATGAGAAGCTTACCCAGTCCAGTCTTTGATGTCATTAATTAATCCACATTCTCTTTGGTCAACCTCGCTTCCTTTCCCCCCCCCCCCAACATTCCCATGCAGTATAGAGTTGGCAAGGGTTCCGGTGGCGCGCATCATCATGCGCAAACCATCTCAGTGTTTTTTTTTACTCTCGTTAGAAGACTCTCATGCTGATCAATGCAATTGGTAACCCTCTCCCATCAGAAAATATACGCTAGAAATTTCCTCTGAAATGAATGTGTGACATAAAAATCCCAGCAATCACTATTTGTTTTATCGATTCCTTGATTTAATCTCAAGGAATCTGTGCAGTCAGGCTGGCGTGTGTATGTATGTAAGTATGTGTGTGACCCTTTGCTTGTAAACACAATAAGTCGATCATGCCTGGTCGGATCAAGTCCATACTTGACATGTGTGTTACTCATAATGAGTACATGATCCATATTGTTTTGGGGGAGGTCAGAGGTCATATGACGTCAACATAGGTCAAAGACTGAAAACTTTGTAAACACTCGAAGTCCACAATGCCTGGTCATATCAAGTTCAAACTTGGTGTGTAGGTTTCTCATAATGAGTACAGGGACCCCATCACCCCAATGATTTTGGTGGCGGTTTGGGCTCATTTTGGTCGTAAATGCGGATTGTATGAATTTAGGTATTTTTGGTACTTTTTGCTTGTCAACACGCTAAGTTCACCATGCCTAGTCATATCAAGTTCATACTATTTGGTATGTATGTTCCCCATAATGTGTACATGATCCCTATTGTTTTAGGAGAGGTTAGAGGTCATCAGAGGTCAAAAACTGAAAATCTTTTAAACACGCTAAGCTGACAATAGTCAGATCAGCTATAGGTTTGTACTTTGTGTGATATATAGTGTTTCTAATGATTTTATACCAGGCTTTCATCCATTTTACAATCAAGAAATCATTATGCCTTCCTGGTTATCATTATTATTGACTTTCTGTACTGAACAGGGTATAGAAACACGAAGTACAGAGCTGAGCACCAGGGAGTTATCCTTTATAAAGTTTCTTCAAGCGGATGATGACATTCTCTCCCCCATACCATGGACATATGCTGCCTCGCGTAACGAAACCGTCAGCCGATCCGGGCAAGAAAATCCCCCGATATCAAAACGCCAAACATTCGTCACAGAAGAGCAAGGAGACGACACTTGTCCAACGCCAGGTAACTGTAAACAAACGCGCTAAAGCTTTTTTGTAATAGTCAATGTTTCTCAACATCTCAAATAACTATAGTATTATTTTTTGCAGTTTTTGAACGATGATGGAATTGGAAATAGTTTGGTGTCATATCTATACCTAAAAGTAAAATGGAACAGTTCGAAACAGATTATTTCCGTTCGGTGGGATTGTTGTCTGTGGCCTACGAGAGTGTTTATTTGGGCCATCGTGAACAACAAGCCTTATATCTCGTGTACAATAGTAAATATTAGACTACCTGTCACATATTCTATAGACAAACTTGAATGAAACGCAATACATGAAAAAGCCTAACCATTACATTGTCACAACCTCAAAATCGAAACAAAGGGTTGTTTAAAAGGAATTTACACTCTGATTGTTTTTTATTCAGATGACGATCATCTCACTATTGTGTTTCGCTCATCAAATGATGCTATTACTTTGTTCGACGCAGAACACCTCAAATCGATCTGTCGTCACGAAGAGACGCTTGTTAGGACCCATGTCAGATTTATCCAAAACTGTAAAAAGGTACCACAAGATTCCAGTGACGATGAGGCAAACGTATGCTGTCCGAGTTGGTCGTTGGGTTACGCAGTCGCTTTACTTAACAATAAATCATCATGTTCAGATATCAACCCAACCGATGTCAAAGCGGCTGAAAACATTCTACGCGACTGTTCTCAGTTTTACATCTCTGGTGATCTCGATAACGAAGAAGGTAGCGGCAACGAAGAGATACCTGATCAATGTTTGAGAGGACAAATAGTCCATACCGTGTTCCATTACCTCACCCCCAAAACGTTCGCTAATGAAATTAATCTCAGAAGCGATAGTCTAGAATTTTCGGTGTCTTTCTCGCCTCTCGCGATCTGCGCAAGTCCCACGTGCGAAGAGTACCTTATAGATATCTATGATGACACATTTGAGGATCATAGCTCACTAGACGATGGTACCACTACAGTGGTTGCCTTCAATTTATACCTAAAATTAGCCCTATTTGACAGACTGGTGGTATCCGATTTTGTATATGTATCGTTGGGAGTAGCTACCGCAGCTGCCATCATCTGGATATATACAGGCTCTTTTCTGATTATGGTAGGATCTCTTTCAAATATGCTGTTTTCCCTTATCCTAGCCCTTTTTCTATATCGGGTAGTTTTTCAAATACAATTCTTTCCGTTTACAAACTTTTCGACCTTCATACTAGTCATAGGCATCGGGGCCGATGACACATTCGTGTATGTGGATTTATGGAAAGCCGCTAAAGTCAAACTCGAAGCACAGGGTAGACGTGTATATGCGTTACAAGATGCTACACAACATGCTGTGTTAACTTTGTTCGTGACCACATTAACAACATCGGCTGCGTTATATTCAACAACCACATCTAATATCATCGCTGTAAAATGTTTTGCGGTGTTCGCGGGCACTGCCCTAGTAGCTAACTTCTTTTACACAATTACATGGCTGCCTGCGATCATTATTTTGCACGAAAAATATTTTACATTGAGCAGTGACTCGTCCCTGGGGAATTGCTTACAAGTTTTAGGTGAGAAATATCATAAAGTACGCCCGTCAACGATTCTGAGTGGAATTTTTGAGACCATTTTACCAAGGTTGATTTATTCTTTGAGACATGTGTGGATTGTGATTTTTTTCCTTGTTGGAGCAGCTGGGATAATATTTACATTCGTCTACCCAAGCCTTAAACTCACAGAAGCAAACGAATTCCAGTTTTTCAAAGATAGTCACCCCTTCGAGCAGTACGACCTAGTTTAT
The DNA here is from genome assembly GCA_027564615.1 of Psolus chitonoides. Taxonomy (NCBI): domain Eukaryota; kingdom Metazoa; phylum Echinodermata; class Holothuroidea; order Dendrochirotida; family Psolidae; genus Psolus; species Psolus chitonoides. The sequence continues at coordinate 4,803 of JAODUJ010365091.1, forward strand.
AGAGAAAGAGTAGGTTTTTCTGAATCTAAAGACGAAACCATGCCAATTGCTTTCATTTGGGGGATACCTCATACAAGCCAAGAAAACGTGTGGAATCCTGTCGACTTTGGACCCTTGGAACTTGATACCGAATTTCAATTTGGTGATGTGGCTACCCAAAACTGGCTCTTTCAATTTTGCGATGATATAAAGCAGCAATGGTTTTATGGAAATAAATCAAGTTTTTGTTTTATTGATTCATTTAAAGAGTGGATGCATAGGCCATGTATTACTGTGGATAAAACGCCTTGTTGCAATGAAAACGTGTTTCCTCTCTCAAGAGAACTATTTGATGAATGTGCCAAGCAGTATTCTTTATTTCTTTGTCAGAGTTCTCCATGCTCCAGTTATACCCCTGGACTTCGTTTTAATCGGAATGGTTCAATCAATGCCATGTATTTACATTTTGATAGTTCAGTTCCGTACGTCGTACAGTTCAAGCCCATCGATGAATTCTGGAAGGCGCTATATTTATGGACCGAGGAGGAGATGGATGACGCTCCTCCTGGATTTACCGGTGGTTGGAGTTACAGTAAGTATGGTGTCCAATTAAACTTCTATGACTTACAAGCAGGGATACCAAGAAGTACTCTTTTGACCATAGGCCTCGCCCTAGCGACAGCGACAATAGTTCTACTGATAACGACGATGAATGTCATTATAACGTTATTCGCAGTGACGACAATTGCACTAACTGTGGTTTCTACGATAGGCTTCTTGGTCTGGATGGGCTGGGAACTAAATCTTTTCGAGTCCCTCATTTTTACTCTCGCCGTCGGACTATCTGTTGATTTCACTATACATTTTGGGGTCGCTCACAGGTTAGCACCCCATGAAGATGGCAAGGACGCACAGTGTTCGTGATCAAGACACTAGGGTCATCAATTACCGTTGCAGCGATTTCGACATTTGCGGCTGGAGCCGTGATGATTCCCGCAATTGTGATAAATTATTATCAAGTAGGTGTGTTTCTAATGAGTATAATGTGTTTCAGTTGGTTATTTTCGATGTTTTTTTCTGCCACTATGTATCTCCTTTGGCCCCAATCGTGACACTGGTCAGTTTTCAAGTTTGTGTAACTGGTGCATGGCAAGGAAATCAAGAGAACCGTCATCATTGCCGGGAATAGGCAATTCTTCGTTTACAACGTAGCCATGCCTATTAACGATATCATGGCATGTGTAATTTTGAGTTTCGAGTGAAACAGTTTAATCGTCAGTTTTAAATCAGTGTTTGGCCAATATTTGAGCAGCCGAAACCTCACATGTTAAAGGGAGGGATTCGGGGAATCAGGGGAAGCCCCACTTGTAACCTGGAATGCAATGAACATAAGCTTTAAACACCGGTAAGACCGCATATATTGATATCATACAGTACAAGAAGTAGTCCATACCGTATACAACCACAATGACTAATACGCACACGACGTAATACAACAGCATACATATGTGTGTGATATGATTGCATCAATTTCAATCGTAATAACAGGACAGGGGTTGTTCATCGGGGCGAGTCTTCCTTGAAGTGTACATAAATCCACAACCAAGATCCACATTCTAGGCCAAGGCATGGTCGTGGATCATGGGGGGACGGAGGGACGCGTCCTCCTCACTTTTTGAGAATACTCCTATTGATGATAAATTTTCACACAGTAAACTTTCTGAAAATAGGCCATGTCTCCCCACTCTTCTAAATAGATCCACGCCAATGGGCCAGGGTATGCTGGTTAACCCCCCCCCCCTCCTCCCACTAAACCTCGAAGAAAATGTGTTTCAGAAGTTGCAACAGAAGTTGGAATCTGTGAATTTCCTAGGACGAGCAAAAGTCATGTGATTTTCCGGCTTGATACCCGTTCTCTGTGCATGTATCCGTACTACCACACATGAATGGTACATACCGCAACCATATAAGAAGAGCGGAAGACATGTTATTTTAACAATACTGTGGGCGTCTTGATTACCGTATTGTTTCAGTATGACCTACCAAGGATGGCTTCTTTTCCTTGTATAGGCTAACCTAGGTAGTCTGGTATTTATCAACATTGTATATCAATATGTAGGCCTAGCTAATTGAGTTTTTTACAGTGTTGTTTGTACCTGTTTTGGGAATGAACGTATGGGACCTACTTGATATATTATTTTATTCTAATGTCTACTAGTCTTCAGGAAAGGGTTAATATTTTCATAAATTTAATATTTGTACAATCATATTTTGCACGGGTATTTGCATTGTACAGTTTACTGTTCCATTGTACAGCTCGGTGTTTGTGAAGTAATACCATTCCTATTAGGCTGTGGCTTAGATAGCCTACTCGAATTTACATATATTCCTAAGCTTCGGTATATTCGGTGTATCAGTTATTTCGCTTAGGCCAATATCAGCTCGTGTATCCTGATAGCATTTGTATACAAAATGAAAAATAAAATTTAAAATAAAGTATAGCCTAAACATGCCTATCAAATAATTGAGAAATTATAATTACGTCCTGTCATTCAAATGTCATTATTATAGATACGAAAGTTCCAACCCACAAAAACAGTAAAATGTTATGAAATAAATTGTTCGTTTTACGATATATCAATTTCATTGAGTCATACGCAAACAAACCCTGTTGGATAAAATCCCAGTTCGGATTCAATTGACAAACCATGTGGTGAAAGCCATTATAAAAGTTGGTTTACAAACCCGTCCCCAAATGAACCTAGCTGGGGATAATCCTGTGGTGAACCCCAAGCTACCTCCAAATATTGGGACAAGCTATTCATAAACAAAAACAGCTAAACTGAGAGAAATCCCGTCGGAGAGAAGCCTACATATAAAAGGCGAAATTACCCAATTGTTGGCTGTCGCTAGTTGCGAACAGTCTAGGTCTTTTTGGCCCTGCCACCCGCTAACCAAGGCCAAAAATATCCACCTGGGTTCTTTTTACCCTGGAAACGAACAAATGCGATTTTGGACCTTTGGGTCTTTTTGCCCCTGGGTCCTTCTGGCCCTTGGGTCATTTTGGCCACTGGGTCCTTCTGGTCCGTGGATCCTTTTGCCCCTTGGGTCATTTTGGCTCTTGGGTCCTTTCGGCTCTTGGGTAATTTTGCCCTCTAGGTCATTTTAGCCTTTGAGTTATTGGGTCCTCTTGGTTGTTGGGTCCTGTTGGCTATATAGGGTCAATTTTGGCCCTTGAGTTCTTCTGGCCCTTGGGTCCTTTCGGCCCTTGACGTTATTAGAGTTTCGGTTTGGGTTTTGTTGAGGTTTCGGTTAGAGTTTGAAAAACAATTGATTACTGTCGGTTTTACCAATGTTATATCTAACGTGTTTCCATTTTATTCCAATAAGTTTGGTTCGGAATCGGGGCAAGTATAGGTCAAATCGGGGTCGTGGAGAAAGACAAAAGGACAAACAATTATTCAAGGCAACACACCTCATAGAAAAGAAGAAAAACATGAAGGAGACCAGAACATGTGCACATATAACCCCCACTGTAATATATATATTCTGTAGGTACATATGTCATTGGTCAATTGCACCTGTATATGCTAAATGAGATAATAACTCATGCTACTATAAAAGAGGAAGCACACCACATTACTGGCCACTTCCCACTCTGTTGAGTCTGTCTGTCTGACCAGCCGTCAACACCATCAACATCGACCTTATATAGATATAGATAGAGTTCTGTATTTATTAGATGTCTTCTCGACTCATTCGATAGGAACTCGACCCCAAAGAAGTGCTCGGTATACAACAAAAGTTTACACCCTCTTCTGTGATACTCTGAGTTCTTCTTCTTCTTATCGTGTCTTCGCAGCAACTCTGCTGCGGAGTGGTGGCATAATTTTCAGGACACAACCTGACCGAGACTGCCCTATGAAGGCTTCTACCGTGACCCCTTAGACAAGTGTGATCTTTTTCGAATAGTGCTCAGAGTGTAAAGAGGCAGGCGTACGCCTCTCCTGCTCCCGGGACCGACGTGTAACGTCCCCATCCGACGGACGTGAGTGAAACTCTCAGCATTTAGCCACTGTCCTAAATGCCGGGAGACGTGGTGGGACTATTCAACAACAACTGCAGTACAGCAGAATTGAATGAACGTCACCGAGCGGAGTCTGAACTCGGGACGTAACGGTGAGAGGCGGAACACTCAACCACTTCACCACACACGCACACACACACACCACCTACTATGAGTGTGATCGCTGAAGTTAAACAGTCCAGGAGAAACCCTCGTCGCGGGCCCCATTGTCATACGATCAAAGTTAGTACAGTCTTTTTTTCAATCAGTTACAATTTCTTAACCTAGTCTGGTACTGCTTACGAGAATGATAGCTTCAAATTTCTTATACAGGCATTGTTCGGGTAAATTTTGTAAAGGAAAATATGACTCATTTGAAACTAGCTGACGCGTTTGTATAGTGCGTTGTATCTAAACGCCTGGTACGCGGCCAAAATCAGCAGAGGCGCTATTTATTGAGGAATTTCACAAAATCTTACAGGGTCAAAAAAGTGCGACACGGTCAATGTTTCAATTCCTATGCCAAACTCTAAACAGTACTAATAGCATTTTCCCTAAGCATCGTCGTTTTTCCCTTTTTCGATTCAAAGTTACCTTTACACACTGTATGTATTATAACGTTAAGTACATTGTGAGTAATGATGGCCGCCATGTGAGAAAAAAAACTCGATTAGGGGTCCATGCCCCCAATTAGGGGATCTATGGTGCAACTCCAAATGAGGGTTCCTCATGGACTGTTGAAAGAGTAGTTATGTGTGGAAGAGATGTTCTAAAACGCAATGTTCTGTATAAATAATATACAAAACATTCGCTTAAATTTGCTTTTGGGAATTTGTTTTGTACGTGGTTTATTTTTTGGTAATTTGGGAGCGCAAAAACACCGGGACAATTGGGTTTACACTTGCATGGAAATGAAATATTGAACAGTAGGCCTAATGCCCGCGAAGAGTGCACAAATGCTCATAATTATTTAGATGGATATAAGCATAGGACACTGATAGAGACCTTGCAACCGCGCGCGAAGCGCACATATTTTGTAGATGATTTAACTAACTTCCGGCCTTTTCCGTTTGGAAGAAAACAGAAAACTACTATGAAGCCACGTGGATTGGAACTATATGGATCAAAAAACATGTAGGCGAGACGTACGTCCAAAAACAGCTCTAAATTGTTATAAGAACTGTGGGCAAAATAATTTACCGGGAGGGCAAAATAATTTACTGGGTGGGCAAATTAATTTACTTACAGTTAGTGCTACCTGCTACCTGGCGGAAAGAAATACCAAATTTAGCGGGAATAATGCTAATGTCCCTAATTTTTCATTGAAAGTTTTTACCGGAAGCTGCACATAAAAATTCAAAATGGCTGTCATCCGTAATAATGTAATCCTTTTGCAGAATTCCGTAAGTGTGTATAAGTTTTAAAAGACTTCTCCAGGATACACAAAACTGATAAATCAATAACTTCCAAGATTCTCTCCAGGATACACAAAACTGATAAATCAATAACTTCCAAGATTCTCTGAACGGATAGTGATTGTGGTCCTGCCGAAGAACACACCAGGTGAGGATTTATGAGTCTACAGAGTGCTGTACATTTTAGTATTTAGAATTAGTAAACCACGAGTAGCCTACAGAAATTGTTCCTCCAAAACTCTTAAAATTTATTTCTCTCGTCCACAAGGGAATTTCAACATCCGGGTGTATATTAAATACACAACTTCAATTGGGCTGACCATTACTGTGGATGTTTGGCATATATTGGGCGAGAGACAGGTTTTAAATTTCATCAATCCTCTTGGGTGTGTGTCAAAAGTCGGTTGTACAGATTCTGACATTTGTAATTGACGTCAAGGAATATTCTACCCACAGTACTACTGCGGCAGCAAAGTCTATCAATGCTCCGATCAAATAATGAAAACCGGCGGATGGAGCTCAGAAAAGATCATCGCAAGCGTTTACGAAAAAATGCAGGTGTGTTGAGTTGTAGTTATTCTACGTATAATTCTGCTCTTAAACATTGTTCATAATTTCATCGGCCAGTATTTGACCGGTATAATTTCGAGAGCTGAGTTACAGCTAGACGCTGTTTGGTATTCATATCGACACCAATATGTTATGTGTTGGGATTTCTTTTCATAGTTTGTGTAAAATTTCAAAACCAGGCCGGGAAAAGTCAGAGTATTCCGAAATATATGTCATGCAACTAAAGTAATATTCATTCTATTTGTATTGAGTTCTCCCGCCCTGGACACATGTTAGGCTCCCTTTCAAGCTTTAAAATCTTCATGGGTTGCCGAATTCTGTGAAATTACGCCAGATAAAGAATCCAAAAATTAAATGAGATTTGATTAAGTTGAAATTTGCTACGGATTCTACCGACGTATTTCACAGGAGGAGGGATCGCTTGCCCTCCCCTGTTGTTTCCCTCCCGTGGTCCTTATTACTTTGAAGTGAACCCTCAATTTCAAGCCTGACGCTGAACGATCAGTTGTGCTTCCATACAATCCGATAGACGCGAGTGAGACTCTCAGCATTTAGCCACTTTCTGAAATGCTGAGAGAAGTGATAGCAACTTGACCGTTACCACTGCAGGACAGTCGTGCCGAACCTAACCAATGAACCTAATGTTTCCCCGAATGAATTGCTCTCCCACAACAACGAAACCATCTACAACCGCAGTACAGGCAGTACAGCCATTTGACTAGCAAGCATACACTGAGTAGGATTTGAAACCGGGACTTTTTAGTACAAGCGGAAACTCAATCTACTGCGCCACGCTACCACCCGTCAAGTTATAGTTTAAACACTTTACCTTGACATGGCAAACTTTGATTGAGCTCATACTTCGTATGTGTGTTCCTTGTAAAGGGTATTGTTTCTGGGGAGGACAAAGATCTCTGAGGTCAACAGCAGTCAGACGCTGAAAACTTTTGACTTGCTAAATCGAGCATACACATTCAGTCAAAGTTCATACTTGGTGTGTATGTTGCCATATTGTCACGATGAGTCAATTTTCGGGTTCAGGGGAGAGGGATGCCATATTAGTCCAACAAAGGTCAACCGGTGAAAACCATGTAAACTGGGTAAGTTGGTCAGATCAAGTTCGATATCGTGTGCCAGTATTGTTAGTGATATTTTAGCACCTTTCATCGATTGTACACGTAAGGAATCACTAAGCATTTCTGCCTTTAGGCTTGGAAATATCACCCTTCAATATCTGTAAGTAATTTTTAATTGCACTACTTTGCATATTGAGCTTTTATTGAAAGACTACAAGAGTGTTGCTAGTGAATAATGCATTCTTCCTCTTATCGTGTCTTCGAAGCAACTCTGCCCCGAAGTGGTGGTAGAATTCACAGGATATAACCAGACCGGGACCGCCCAATGAACGCTTCTACCGCTTTATAGACAAGTGTGATCATGGATGAGCGCCGGCGAAAGTTCGCCCTCTCTTTACAAATAGTGCTCCGAGTGTAACGAGGCAGGCGTGCGTCAATCCTGCTCCCGAAACCGACATTTAACGTCCCATACGACGGACGTGAGTGAAAATCTCAGCCTTTAGCCACTTTGCTAAATGCTGAGAGAGGTGGTGGGACTACTCAACAACAACTGCGGTAGGCCTACATCCCTTCTTGAATTCCAATGTCACCGAGTGGAGTTTGAACCGGAACGTATCGGTGCGAATCATTTGACCACTGCACCACCCTACATGCTAATAATAGGCGATCTTAATACTGAACATTGTTTTTGAATTGGTGAAGTCTTCAAAGGAAAACTGAAAAGCTCTTATCCGCACGGGCCGTGTAGAGGCGATTATATTCGTGGAATGCAAATACCGGAGCTAAACGAGTGTTGCTGGCAAACCCCTCATGGACTGCATGTTATTTATGAAAGTTGTCGTCACGGATGCTGTTGGCTTTATTGGTGTCTCTAGCAAATCTTTCCAAAAATTTTCCACGTGAGCTATATAGGAGAGATTAAATTCGTGTGAAAATGAAAATCTACTGGTGGCTATAAGAAGGTTGTTGGCAAACCCCTTATAGTCTACATATTTTATAGCGGTCGGTAGTTTCCAGGGCGCGTTGCTGATAACCCCCCTATATCTCCATGCCTGATGCTTCGGCGTGACAAAACAAAATCCCTAGCTGGAATAGGAGAATAAGGGATACCGTAAGTTTCTGGTACAACCCTGACATATGTTAATTTTCCAGTACCCTCATACATCCATGCCTGATGTTTCGGCGTGATAATACAAATACTTTAGCTGGAATAGTAGAATGAGGGACTGCTCTAAGTTTCTGGAACAACCCTGACATGTGGTATATAGCTGACGATCTCTCTATTGCCAGGCAAAATACAAATAGATTATAGCGGACGCCCATGCAGGCCTATAGGTTAACACTCGTATCGCAAGGATTTTATTCGAGTGAAAAAAACTGATATTCAGTCATTCTACAGCTTCAGATATATATAGGTCGACGGCCTTGTAAGACACTTTTGCAACACCGGCGGTGTGGGGCCTCACTAGCGTCAGCTGGTCCATTTGTCTACGCATTCCAGTGATAACGTAACAGCTTTCATGTTTGGGTGCTCCGGGCAGAAACATTTTTCACTAGAACACTAGCGCAAATGGACCAATCAAATTCATGGAATCCAATCATGTGATGCTTATTTGAAAACCAAGTCCTGAATCTTTTTTTCCTAGTTTTGACCCCGGATTATGAAAGAACATGCTTAATTCCCCCGAGGGAGCCGACCCTAACTCTTTTTCTGAATCCTAACTTTGTATTTAACGCAAATTGTGAAAAGTAAGAAGACAGATTTTTGCGCTAGCAGCGTTCTAGAAAAAAAGGTAGCCACCGGGCACAAAATATGGCTAGTAGCACAGTGACGAGCCGCGCATCAACAAGTGAGGGTGTGTTTCCGGCGTTCAGCTTTCGGCATTGCAAGGGTTAGGCACATGGCCTCATTTGGACAGATCAGTCGCAAGATCGACGGCGTCATTCCTTCACCAATTCAACAAGGCCTTCGACCAATGGATAGGGATCTTTGTTTGAACATGAACTCTGGCCAGATTAATATATAATCTCGTCACATGTTGATAAGGAATATGGTTACAAAGGTGGATAATTATCTAGTTCTATGGTAAAACAAGACAATTGAAGGAAACAAATTGTATGGGTGGTATATTGTCGCGCGGTGTACGAATTTTAAGCAGAGTATTTTTAGTGTTGAAGAAACACCATTCTCTGTAACGTATAAAAACAGAAATATTACTCGATATCTGAAAAAATATTACTTTTGTATGATGCAGAAAGTAATAAACTGTAAACAATTCTCGTAAATTTAAATAAAAGTTGAGAAATATTTCCCGTAAAATTTACGGGTGACCGTAAAACTGTTACGGCAGAAATCCAATAAAATTACGGGCAATCATATGTATCTTTATGTTTTGCGGTCAATATCCGTAATTTTATTGGATTTCTGCCGTAATTGTTTTTCGGCCGCCTGTCAATTTTACGGGAAATAGCAACTTGTTAAGCAGGTAATATTCCGTAAAATTTACGGGAATTTGTTTACAGTGTAGGCCTACTTATGTCAGTATACTCATTTATTACTCAAAATATTGAACATATAGGCCTGGTTTGGTAGACTTCCAAACATACATTATTCACATTCACCAAACAGCATATTCACATTCATCGAACAGCAGTGGTATTAAAAGTGGAGTATTATTACACTTGTCTGATGAAAATGCATGACTATCATACCGTAATACCCCATTTATGGCCTCTCCAAAACGTTACCACGGAACACATTATATCGCTTCAGACAGGAATTGTATATGCCTAATCATCAGGGTCGGTGTCAAAACTTGATGAGCCTAGGGCTGAGCTCTGATCAGAGGCCTAGAAGAACGACTTTTTTGCAGGGGGCCTGGGGCTACAGCCCGTCATCCCCCGCTTTAATCCGGCCTTGCTAATCATACACAGGAAATGTTCTTACACACAGCTGCTGTTGCACTAATAAATTGACCTATACTAGTTAACATGGTATATATATATATATATATATATACCATATATATAAATAAACATGAGGCTAAAACTGAACAAACAACAATGCTACGTGGATGATAGGCTGGACGCATAGTTCCCGGATCCACCGTGTAAGGTGGCATCACATCAATC
>JAODUJ010366201.1:0-22004 GCA_027564615.1 Psolus chitonoides
GGAATATACTCTGTATTTTTTGCTTTCTATTTCTAAGTTATTTACAGGTTTATTTACAATAACATAATATTTATGACAGTTTAGACTCTCCGCGCAATTTCAAATTTCGAACAAGCAGATTCTGCTCGCCAAGTGCAATGCACACAGTGTACAACCCAAAATTTGACCTGTTTAAAACAATCGTCCTACCAGAAATAAGAACGATTACAAATTAATCTCAATGTTAGAAGTCCCATCACAATAACATGTTTGGTTTTCAAAAGGCTTTATTTTTGAAGTTTATTGCAATCTTAATTTTAGGTGAGCAACTGGCCAAATTATTAATGCCATAGTTACAAGTTTTTAAACCGAAATTTGAGTCTTTAAAACCATTGTGCTTTTTACTATACAAATATGAAAGGATATGCTAAAGTTCGTAATATTTTGGGTAACAAAATGTTACTATATAGTGGCCATTTTGATGAAGTTTTCCGACCTCGAAACTTCAAGTACAATCAATTATCCAATTATAAAATACATAACCTTCTGTACACAATGTATGATCATGACATCAAAAAATTGATGCTATTGAAACTATTCGAAGTGATATATCTCGAGAACAGTACCAGATATTAACATGGGGGTTTCAGCTGATGATACAGCGCCTTTGTCTCAACAATTGATAACATTTCCTTTTTTCTGTCTGGACTATCCTTTCAAGATGAAATGCGTTCTTTTTTCTATGATGTTTACACACCCAAAACGTCAGCGGTTACTAAACACTGAACAATTCATGAAATTACAATGTCTGTATATTGTGGATGTAGAATTTCTATGCACAGGAATAAACCTGTGTAAATCTTTTGGTATTCTCTTGGTACACACATCTCGTTTTGCAAATGTACACTGTGTGCAAAAGTCGGCTTATCAAATTTCACCGATTTCTGTGCAACACCTTTGGCATTTCTTTCACCATCAGATTTACATCAATTCCACTCTCGTGTATAGTTAATTTGTAGCAAGAAAATGTAGCAGTAGAGCATCTTTGCCAAAGAAAACACATTTACAACAGAATAAGAACCTTTTAGGTTTCATTTTTCTTCAGATATATACAAACAGAATACTACTTGACTAGACAGTGTGTACACATGCACAACTGTTTAATTTAACTAACATACCAACTCACAGCCGGGTTTGTAAACCCTCATTATGTCTGGACGAAATTCACCCGATCATTCTGAAGAACTTGTAAAGCACAGAAAATATTTTAAAGAATACAGTAAATGTTTCTTCTGATTTGTGGAAGATAAAAAGAATCACAGTCAATGATAAAGTAGTCATTTTCAATAATATGAGAATAACTTTCAGGATCAACCTAATTTTCAAGCAATCTTCAAATACTTCAATAGACAAAAAGTAAATTTTAGCACTCTGAATGACACATAAATACCATATCATTTTACTAATTTCGGACCTTACTGTAAAGAGGCAATGTATCCATGGAGAATTTGAATTACGACTTATGAATGGATTGTTTATGCATATTTGTCTCAAGTTATTTAATACAGTTCAATTGATGTCCAAATAAGGAATGGCAATTTCATAGGACGACATCAACTGCATACCTAACAGCAAAATCAAACATATTAGTGCAGTATCGTAAGGTTCCACCAGTATGGATGGAGGTAAAAATTGCTCACATTGAATGTGAACGGAACGTATGGCCGAGGTTGTGTTTTACGATAAACTGATTGTTATGGCAACCAAATGTTATTTGCATGTAGAATAAATGCCATTACATTGCTTGATTTTGCAATGTTATACTGTGATGAAAATATAGCAGCACATGACACATGGGTAGTAATATTTGTGTAGATATGATACTAGATTAGGCTTGTCTAGATTAGAGACATGATAGTGTGATAAGGTGATGTATAGTAGTCCCATACTCCTCAAGGGAGCTTCGGGGAGATGTCTGTTACAGAGACCCTTTCATGGCCAACAGCATATAGTGAGGTAAGTGGCCAGGTCTTCCCCCTCGTCGCTCTTGCCTCCCCAGTGTTAGAACACCAGGTTCCTCCTGCTGGCTGGGCAGAGACGAGGCTTCAGGTTACGACCACTACACTGCCACTACCACTACAACTCCTCAACTGTTGTGATATGTGTAGGAAAATATGAGATCATATAATGCTGACAATATGTGTGAAAATTGTGCACATTACCATTTATACATTAATGATCACAAATTTCTTTGACCCCACATCAGCAAAGCATGCCACATCCCCATTCTGTAACTGAAACTATTCTTCACGAAACTTGCTAGTTCGGGACATATACCAACAATTTCACAATTCTACAAATGCGCATGTATAATTGTTAACGTTTTTGCACAGGTGATGTTGGCCGACCAGCAACTATCATCCTGGTTATTCCTTGTTGGCTTCTACTGATTCTAACACTGGCATTCTAAATGTTACTATTTATACATGTGCATAGGTGTGTAATTGTTAAAGGAAAAAGGTCAGTATTGTATGCAAAATGTAGTAATATATTCCTAGCTAAGGTTTCTATCACTCAATCAAAAGTGAATAAAGCAATTCAAAATGAACCCATCACATGTCCCGCTATAGAGGTCATTCACCGTTGTCATAGTGTCTGCTAAGCATCAAGTGTCCTTGAGCATGTCCCCGATCGTGTAAACGCATTTTGATTTCGCTATTGTGATTATGCATTTTGTGCGTATTTCGGAACAGTGAATACAAAATAGCCTTGGTTATTGCAACACGCTCGAGGACGCTTGGCCGTCAAAATGTCACATGAAGAACCTCTATAGCTTAAACCACTCAATGCGTGGTGTTTTATACACAATCCTCGAAGCTATATTTACATAAACTGATTGTGACTTCTTCCAAAGCCCCAACATATAAAATACAAGCTATTTTTATTTTAGAATTTTCTACACACGCTAATATGTTAATCCATTGACTTCCACATGTGCTACTGTATTGGACAAATATATGAAACATCATTGTTAGCAAATTTGCATTTTTCAAATGTCTTTCAGATTAATGCCTTTAAAAAACAGCTTCCTGCAAGGTAACAATAGTTTCACATGTTAATTACATAAATTACCCCCACCAGTTGCAAATGGAATGACCTGATCTTCTAATACTACACTACTAACATTGACATTTTTGATACAAGGAACTTAGCACACAGTATGAAAAGGTCTAAAGTAGAAATTACTAAGAGAGCTTTGAAACTGGACATTACAGTACCGCCAAATTTTATGTGCCGATAAAGCACTCAGTAAAATCACATAATTAAGAAAATTTGATGTTGAAAGATTAATATGCGAAAGGACCATGTTATTTGAATAATTATCCCTTATTATGCTCAGTCAGTAAACACGTCTTTATTAGTTCACACAGGGCTGGACACTGCACTGCACATATAGTTACTTGAGCATGTCCTGTGGCGCGGGACAGGCGTAAATGTTATGAAACTGCTGGAATGGGCATACAATGGCACTGGCCACCATCCCTTACCTACTCTAGAGGTTCCAATGCGAAATCTCGCCTCCTGCGTGATAAAGGTTAGGAGTATCTACAATCAGTGGTCATTTACTTCATCTAAAAGCCAAATTGTGGGTGTAAAATAATTTTCTTGAACAAAGGGTGATCTTACCATTTATTTTTTTTCTCAAAAACTTATATAGGTAATTATACCATACTGAGTCCACAATGGCAGATCATACACCTGGAGTATATGTCGAACAATCTTTATATAAGTTGTCGTTTGATGTTTGTGTAACATACCATAACACTATATAGGGTCTGTTCTTGGGTTATCATGTTTTCAGCCCTTGCACAACGACTTTCGTTTTGCAGGAGTTCACTGGGTGTGTATTATGTGTTCATTGGGTGTGTATTAAGTGTTCACTGGGTGTGTATTATGTGTTCATTGGGTGTGTATTAAGTGTTCACTGGGTGTGTATTAAGTCTAAATCAGACATAAGCCCCCGGACACGCGACTCACTGACTTCAAATATGCAACATTGCGGGCTCTCCGAAACCAGCTAAGTCCGTCAGTGGAGTCCTTGAGTCAATTTATCAAAAGACCTACACCTACATATATAAGGGATTTAAACAGTATTACTGAAATGTCCGAGACTTTGTAAGAATAGAATCTAGAGCGGCAACAGCAAAAAGACACAAAATTCGGCACAAATCTGTCAGAAGCTAAACTTTCACACACATCCAGTGCTGATAATATATATGTTACATCGTTTGAAGGTACAGTACCAAGTTCCAGCCAATGGCAATACATAAAACATTTTGGCTAATTACTGTTTTATTTTCCATGCAAACCAGTACACTTTGTACAGCTTCAGTTTGATAGTTTTATTGTATAGGCCTAAGCGTTCAAAATTTGAAGAAAAAAAACTAGAATAACGAATGGCAGCTCTCTCCCAGAAATAGTAGGAAAAGTCTTTTGAGTAATCTCTATAAAAAAAACTATTATCGAATGGCAGTGGTGAGAGTCATGAATACAAAATGAAAGTTAATTTCATCGAAGCTAAACCAATAGCCAGGATAAACTGGAGAGAGAGACTTGCAATGGGCCATGGGACCCGAAGAAGATAGCCAAGGTAATGAATGTTATTTTAATACATGCCAAAAACTCAAATAGCAGTGCTAGGGGGTGGTAGCGGCATAGTTTATCATGGTATGAATTTCTATACACATTAATTAGTAGATTCTGAGAACCAACATGATTTATGGTGGCCTAGAGAGTGTGGTGGCCTAGTGGATAAGGCACTTAACTTTCGATTCACGGATTGTTGGATCAAATCCTAGCTCTGACACCGTGTTGCATTATCAGGCATGGACGCTTCATCTCGATTGCCTCACTCAACCCAGGTGCAAATGGGGATCTGCGAGGTGCAACTTGTGAAGTTGGCATTGATCTCGAGCTGCAGCCTTGTACTCACATGTGTGGGAGTCATTCAAGTTACACCAATGACTAGGGTAACATCTGTAAAGCGCTTCGAGACTACAGTGAAAGGCACTATATCAAATACCGGATATTATCATTATTATTATTTATACAGAGAGTAGACTATCTTTGGTAGTATTAGCCAGAGCTGCCAACTTTGAAAACCAACTTTTCTTACTCAAAGGCCAAAATCTGTATTTTGGAACCAAAATCTGTATTTTTGACCCAAAATATGTGTTTTTGACCCAAAATATGTATTTTACTGAAATCAACAGAGGTAATGTATATCAAATTAACACAGGATATAAAAATCAGTATTTTGAAGAAGTTAATCCTTAAATACAATGATTACCAGTTCTAAATACTGAAAATCATTACTAGTTGGCAGTCCAGCATAACGTTCATGGTAACATAAAATGTCGCATATATAGAGAATTTGTTAAATTGTGTTGTACAGCTTCAGGTTGATGCCAGGTAAACCTAAATCAAACTTCCAACACCAGGATAATAGTATTTATTAATACATTAATGCTCAGTTTAGTTAAACAGTTAGTTAAAATCCCAACAGAAACATCATTCATTGGGACGGAGAAAAGGTTAACATTCTACTAATACTATGGGAATTCAGAATTACGCAAGATTCCAATGAGGGATTACTGTTTTCTAATAAATCCTTGCCACCGAATGCCTACTTGAAATCTGCATCATTTGCAGTCAATTTGACGTTAAACAATGTCGCATCGACTTTCAAACAAACGTGGACGATGTTATATGAAAGGAACTTGCTGGATCATTGATATTTAGATTATGACAGGGTCCTGCAAGGCAACAAGAAGCATTTGAATTTTATTCTTCACAGATGTTATTATCTGTATGTAGCCAAGTGATAAGCTGACCTTAATAGGTTTTGTTATTCAGCTTCATGATTCCATCTTTCATCATTCAATTATGTCAAATTTACTGTAGGTCATCGCCACTTTCCGCAAACACAATATCGTCAGCTAACCTCCGGTTACTCAACATCATCATCATCATCATCAGATTTAACATTAATTTTCCACACATGTGGTTATGACAGGGGCCTTAACAAGAAATGTAAAGAACTCGCCATTTATTTTGATACCTTTCTCATGCACTATTGTTCTCCTAAATATCTCCTCTAACGCTGCTGTAAAGAGATGTGGTGAGAGAGTATCACACTCCTTTGTCTATCTTGATTTCCCTTCGCACTCTGTTCTGATATTTGCAGTGCTGTATCCTCTAATATTTTAATATACCCTCCACTTTTCTCAATGTAAGATTGCTTTATGCTCAATGAAGTTGAACGCCTTTTCGTGGGCAACGAGAGCCATATGGATAGGAATCTTGTATTCATCTGCAGTTTCCAGTACCTGTTTGATAGTATGCAGGTGATCATCAGTGGAAAAAACCAAATCCATACGTTACTTGGTCTGGGGGCTGATTGTCATCCAAGGGTTGAGCAATCCTATTTTGTAGGATCATGTATAAGTTACAGATGTGGGAGAGGAGAATATAGTTCTATATTTGCGAATGTCAGCTTTGTCTCCTTGTTTATGCAACAGAATGATTGTTGCTTCTTTCTAGCACTGCTGCATTTTCTTTTTGGATAAGTATGCATTAAAGATCTTCTGCAGAATTTTCACAGATTCTTCTTCCCCTTATTTCAATATTCACATTATCAAGACTAGCTGCTTTTCCATTTGTGATAGGGCTTTCCTCACTTCACTTTCCAATATTGGTGGCGTTCTGCCTTCGCGATTGATTCTTACTGCCTCGTAATGATTATGTAAAGGAATTCCTGGCCCGTCAGGTGCTCGAGTATGGTGCCAGTGGCGATCTCTGGGTGGCCCCATGCAGAGATACTACACTATCATTTGATAATGCGACTCGAAAGATTTTGTCGTTCCTGGATATAGGCTCAACAAGAGCACCAATGGTACAATTAGCTCATACCGGCTATTCAGTGTTGTGATTCATCAGAATGGCCCAATTGCACCATATTCAGTCGACTAAAGAACCTTTTCCAAACTGAAAACCTGGGATTCTATACACCACAACTACAATTTCATATCAAATGACCCCTGATGACCTCAAAATTTCCGGCACCAAATACTGACTATATCTACCAAGTTGCATGTCAATCCATACGTATATGACCCCTTATGACCTTCAAAATGTTTGGTACCTATTGTTGACTATATCTACCAAGTTCCATGTCAACCCATAATTTGACCTAAAATAATCATCACTAGTTTCATATAAATCCATAATTTGACCTCGAAGACCTTTAAAATGTTCAGCACCAAATGTACCAAGTTCCATGAAAATCTACAATTTTACCTCATTATGACCCCTGATGACCAAATAATGTACCAACTTTTTTGTCCATCCAGCAATCATTATTTTGGGCTAAAATGACCACCAGATGACCCATCCACCCAAAATCCCGGAACACCCCAAAGGTAGCACTACCAGAGCATTCTTATGTCAAACTCTCAACACTCTACAATCAAAACTGTAGGAGAAGCATTTTGCAAGTTTCTAGAAAATAGCCTCTACATGGCCCACCACCCAATGGTCATTATGTCCAAGTTTGGTCAAAATCCATTTCGAGCCAATTCCGAGTCCAGGAAAAAACTGACAAGTGCAGACACAAGTCTTCATCTGGACAAGGGCACAACAGCTCTGTTTATTATTTGACTGATTTTTGTTATCTGTCAACTTTAACAGTGGTTTTCAATTATAAAACAAACCTAAAACACATCGGAATGGGAGGTTACAGACTCCGAATTGTGGAGCCCACAAAAATAACACGAGTCTGTAACCTCCCTTTCCGAGACAATGCAGCTCTGATAAACAAGTTTGATTGATGACAACAAAATATAACACTTGAAGCGACAAGATCAGGATTAAACAGCCTTGATATATTCTGGTAAAGCATAAGAACTTTTTCAGGAACTTTTTTAAAGTTACAATACTCATAAAACTTTTGCAAGAAATCATTGTGTCTTAATCTTTTTCAACTTTTGCAAACTCTTAAAATGACATAAAAATGTAAGAAAAGGATCTTTCAACACAACTGAATTTAGTGATTCGCTTTAGGAATCACATTTCTGTAAAACATGAAATCTACATATGGCAGAATCAAACTTTTCACCGGCCAAATTTGACAAGAGCAACTTCTGTTTGTAAAGTTGGTTGGGGTGAGAGTGTGGGGGGTCAACATTAAAACATGATCACAAAAACTGATATTTTTTCAAAATGAAGTTGTCTCTTTACTTCGAATCAACCTCAATAATTGTGATCAATCACTATGAACAAAACCATTCAACACCTCCCCCATATGGATTGTTGCCTCCCCAGTGGTAGATTTGAAGGGTGACAGGAAGAAAGAAGCTGCTAGGTGCCAGTAAATGACCTCAGTTACGATAACAAATAACGATAAATGCATTCAATGTGTAGTGTTACATTCTCCATTCTAAGTTACTCAAACTTTTTCATTGATACAAGTGTTGCCAATTGCAGCTTCTGTTTTCTTGACTCTTGCGGGCCTCCAAATCATGCAATGTGTATCAAACTACCATCGACTTGTAAATTATAGGGGGTATAATCCCCTGTGTCTAGGAGATGTGCCCATACCCCGGGACTGCCCCAACCCTATTCAAGCAGTGTCACTTTGTTTATGTGTTTTCATGTGATTCTGTACAATTTCACAGGCACAATTAATTGCCTTTTAACACCCCCAGGGCACCATTCATGCTTCACTGGGACAATTACCTGTTCACGCCTCGATGACAACACTCCAACGCCGGACTACTCCAGCTCTTAATTTTGTCTACTCAATTATTTTATGCCCAAGCAAGATGCAGTAGACCACAATGTTGAAGTCTCATGGCTGATTTTCCCCTACTGAATTGTTTTATACCGAGTACCAAGCACGATGCAGTAGGTACCAATGTTGAAGTCTCATGGCTAATTGACTTGAACCCAGACCTCCAGGTAGATTGTAGATGCTCTAATCACAGTGCCACATGGTCATTGTTAAATGCATTACCGGTGCGACCTTCTTTCCGTTGGGTGTGTAACATTCTATTAGGGCACCTAGAGGTCAAGGCCCAAGTTATGGACAAACAAATAAACACGACTCTGCGCGAGGCGCGCACACTTTTTTTAGGTCATTATGTGAAATATTTGAGTTATAGGCCTATATACCACATTTTCATGAACTTTTCTGGGATATGGACCTTCAAAAGGGCACTATCAACCACAGAAGGGGCACATCGAACATAATTTTGGGGGAGTATTACCACCCTTGACAGCCCTCCCCGGCCCTCAGATATGATCAGCATCTATTCAACGCTTTCATGGCTATTTAGCTTCCCACTCTTAACAGCCACTGAATTGTTTCAAGAGTACTGACCCTTTCATTTTTACAAATGATTAATATCAGATTTGGACTGAAACAAAACTAATCAATTTTAATGCTTAATCCTTATAATAAAGAAATAACCTATGAATACAGATAATCACAAACTATATTAATACTGTTGTCATGTTATAATTATTAATTTAGAAAAAAATGGTAAACTGGAGAAAAATGATGAGGTAACTCACAAAATTATTGATAGCATTATTAACAAGCCTGAACGAGAGTTTTTAAATTGTCATAATAGTGTGATTAAAGAACAAATCAGAGATCACAAAATTATTGATAGCATTATTAACAAACCTGAATCAGAGTATTTAAATTGTTATAGGAGTGTGAATAAAGAACAAATCCATTCTCAGAAAAATTTTGCTTTCCATGTAATTTCTGACAATTTTTTATTATTTTTTAGGGAAAGATACAGATTCCCAATAAGCTCGTCTCACCACGATAAGCCCCCTTCATAGGACCTGGGCATCCCCAAAAATACCCAGATACTGATTACTGTAGCCTTAACCCTTTGATGGTTCCCCACCTGGGTAATGGCTAAGCTTGCTGCAGTAATTTGCACAACTTTTTCCCACTTTATATATATATATACCCATTGTTCATTGTTCATAATTATGTGATTATATCATACATAATTACATGAAAATGTCTCATGACAATCCTTCCGATAATAGACTATTTGATAACATAACAGTGATGTAAGAACACATAAAATATTGATACACATTGGCGTCCCAATGTCGGCGTATTCCTAACATGGACCACATTTTACAACCACCATAAACAAACATAGCATTCGCACATATAGGCATCAAACTTTCATAATTCCATATAAAACCAACGGAAACTTGTAATGTTATGTGGTACAATCTGGGAGACCTTTACTGGGGAATAAACAGTTGAGACTCTCAACTGAATAAAGAACAAGGTGAAGCCGCGGCTGTTAGTCAGCTAAATTGACAAAATTTGACATGTTGTAGTTTATTTCTATTCTACAAACTAAAATTAGCAAAAATGTTACAAAGGTCATTGCTTGCGTGACAATCGGTAGGCGTACCGAAATGCTCATTGACAAGCATATGTGGGTTCGGTTCACATTTTGTGCATGACACCATGTTAGCAACGGATGCTACAAAATGTTAGGAGTGTGAAGGTAATGCTTGCATCTTTCTATGCACATGTCCTCATGTACGTTTCCCTTAGAATGGTGCATGACAAAAACTTGCTCTACATTCATTTGTATGTGCAGTGCAATACTAAGCCTGTTCAGTGGAAATAATATATACTTGGTACATGCCAAGGTAAATATCATCGTTCGATTACTGCAGATATATGCCAGATGTCATTCTAGCGATCTTTCTACAGTTAATATTCATTTTTGCATGGAGTAAAACCCTTTTTTTTCACAAAACAGACAAAAAAACACGAAATTGATTTCAGAATGGCTACTCTAACAGTTGACAAGTAGAACAGTGCACACATTCTATAACTAACTATTTACCACTTGTGCAATTACCAAATGAATAAGGCATGAAATGTTGTGATCCAATGAGTGTTTTCTAGTCCCAACCATTTGAAAAGTTACCTGATGATCACTATGAATAAACATGGAATGCTGCATAGAGCATCAGGAGCTAGCAGCTTCCAGGCCATGCCCCAGCATGGATACCAAGACATCAACATTGTACTCAATGATATCTCATGGAAGATCAGTGGCTCCTTATCACAGTTTCCGTATAAACAACCATGCACTACAATTAAGTCTAATAATCTCTTGCATAAGCTAGAAGCTAAATTGGAATATACTCTGTATTTTTTGCTTTCTATTTCTAAGTTATTTACAGGTTTATTTACAATAACATAATATTTATGACTCTCCGGGCAATTTCAAATTTCGAACAAGCAGATTCTGCCCGCCAAGTGCATTGCACACAGTGTACAACCCAAAATTTGACCTGTTTAAAACAATAGTCCTACCAGAAACAATGATGACAAATTAATCTCAATGTTAAAAGTCCCATCACAATAACATGTTTGGTTTTCAAATTCTTGATTTTTGAAGTTTTATTGCAATCCTAATTTCAGGTGAGCAACTGGTCAAATTAGTGATGCCATAGTTACAAGTTTTTAAACAGAAATTTCAGTCTTTAAAACCATTGTGCTTTTTATTATACAAATTTGAATGGTTATGCTAAAGTTCTTAATATTTTGGATAACAAAATGTTACTATATAGTGGCCATTTTGCTGGAATTTCCACAACCTTGAAACTTTGAGTACAATCAATTATCCAATTATAAAGAAATACATAACCTTCTGTACACAATGTATGATCATGACATCAAAAAATTCATGCTAAATTGACAACTATTCAAAGTGAGATATCTTGAGAACAGTACCAGATATTAACATGGGGTTTCAGCTGATGATACAGCGCATTTGTCTCAACAATCGATAACATTTTCTTTTCTTTTGTCTGGACTATCCTTTCAAGATGAAATGCACAAATGCATTCTTTTTTCTATGATGGATTTACACACCCAAAACGTCAGTGATTACTTATATAAGACTAAACAATTCACGAAATTGCAATGTCTGTACATTGTGGTTGTAGAATTTCTATGCACAGGAATAAAACTGTGTGAAGATTTTTGGGTATTCTCTTCGTGAACACATCTTGTTTTGCAAATGTACACTGTGTGCAAAAGTCGGCGTTTCTTTTACCATCAGATTCACATAAATTCCACTCTCGTGTATAGTCAATTCGTAGCAAGAAAATGAAGCAGTAGAGCATCTCTGCCAAGGAAAACACATTTACAACAGAATAAGATTGAAAACCTTATAGGTTTAATTTTTCTTCAGATATATACAAACAGAATACTACTTGACTAGACAGTGTGTACCCATGCAAAACTGTTTAAATTGTATTTGTATTTAAATTGGTTAACATACCAACTCACTGTCGGGTTTGTGAACCCTAATTATGTCTGGACGAAATCCAACCAATCATTCTGAAGAACTTGTAAAGCACAGAAGATATTTTAAAGAATACAGTCAATGTTTCTTCTGATTTGTGAATAATAGAAAACACAGTCAATGATAAAGTAGTCATTTTCACAATAATATGAGAATACCATTCAGGATCAACCTAAGTTTCAATACACAAAAAGGAAATTTTAGCACTCCGAATGACACATAAAAAACATATCATTTTCCGATTTCGGACCTTACTAGACTGTAACGGTGCACTGTGTCCATGGAGTTTTTAATTAAGAAGTTCAATTACGATTTATGGATGGATTATTTATGCCTATTTGTCTCAAGTTAATTAATACGGTTTAATTAACATCCAAAGAAGGAATGGCAATTTTATAGGATGACATCATTGCATACCCAACAGCAACAAGCAACATGACAAACTTCAATATATATCAGTACAGTACGGTTCAGTTCCACTCAGGCCTCAAACTTTGTGATTTTTAGGGCAGGCTATTTTGGCCTTGAAATAAGTATTTTTTGTGAAAACAAAGGCTTATTGCCCAGGGCACAGGAGCCAAAGCTTGATATCTGGATGAAAAGGGCAGGCCAATGGCCCCCTTGAATTTTGAGCCCTGACTCCACTAATATGGATGCAGATACGGAATAGACGAGGTAAAAATCGCTCATATTGAATGTGAAGGGAATAATTCTATACGTATGGCCGAGGTTGTGTTTTACGATAAACTGATTGTTAAAGCAACCAAATGTTATTTGCATGTATATCAAATGTCATCACTTTACTTGGTTTTGCAATGTTATGATGTGATGAGAATATAGCAGCACACGACACATGGGTAGAAATATTTGTGTAGATATGATGCTAGATTAGACTTCTCCAAATTAGAGACATGATAAGATAAGGTACAGAGTCCCATACTCCTTAACAGAGCTTCAGGGAGACGCCTGTTACAGAGACACCTTTTCATGGCCAAGGGCATAGTGAGGTAAGTGGCCAAGTATTCACTTGTCACTCTTGCCTCCCCAGTGTTAGAACACCAGGTTCCTGCTGGGTGGACAGAGTAGAGGCTGCAGGTAACGACCGGGATTCGATCCCAGAACATTCAACATATGAGGCGAGTGCTGTAACCACTACACTACAACTCCTCAACTGTAATATGTGTAGGAAAATATTAGAAGATCAATTTCTGCACCCAATATGTGTGAAAATTAGTGTGCACATTGCCATTTATACATTAATGATCACAATTTACCTTAACCCCACATCCCAATCTGAATCTATACTTCCCAAAACTTGCTGGTTCAGGAGATATACCAAGCCACATACTTTAATTACCTGTCTCCTCAACAATTTCACAATTCTACAAATGCGCATGTATAATTTTAACGTTTTTGAACAGGTGATGTTGGCCGACCAGCGACTATCATTCTGGTTTTTCCTTCTTGGCTTCTTCTGATTCTAACACCGGCATTTTTAATGTTACCATTTATACATGTGCAATTGTTAAGAATGAAAACAGGTCAGTATTGTATGCAAAATGTAATAATGGATTCCTAGGTAAAGTTTCAATCACTCTATCAAACGTGAACAAAGCAATTCAAAATGAACCCATCACATGTCCCTATATAGAAGTTCTTCACCGACGTCACAGTGATGGTCAAGCATCAAGCGTCCCTGAGCATGTCCCCGATCGTGTAAACGCATTTTGATTTTGCTATTGTGATTATGCATTTTGTGCGTATTTCGGAACAGTGAATACAAAATAGCCTTGGTTAACTGCAACACGCTCGAGGACGCTTGGCCGTCAAAATAATGTCACGTGAAGAACCTCTATAGTTTAAACAACTCATTGCTGGCAGTTCAACCTGTGGTGTTTCATACACAATACTAAAGGCTATATACATATACAGAAACTGATTGCGACCTCTTCCAAAGCCACAACAAACATAGGAAATATAAGCTATTTTTATTGACTTTTCTACAAATGCTCAAACATTAATCCATTGACTTCCACATGTGCTACTGTATAGGACAAATATATGAAACACCATTGTTAGCAAATTTGCAATATTTCTAAATGACTTTCAGATTAATGCCTTTTAAAAACAGATTCCTGCAAGGTACTAATCATTTTACATGTTAATTACATAAATTACCCCCCACCAGTTACAAATGGAATGACCTGATCTTCTAATATTACACTACTAACATTGAAATTTTTGGTACAAGGAACTTAGCACACAGTATGAAAAGGTGTAAAGTAAAGATTACTAAGAGAGCTTTGAAACTGGACATTTACAGTTCCACCAAATTGTATGTGCTGATAAAGCACTCAATAGAATCATATTATCAAGAAAATTTTCTATTGAAAGGAGTTCACTGGGTGTGTATCAAGTCTACATCAGACATAAAAAGCCCCTGTTAAAAAAAAATCTGACACGTGACTCACTGACATCAAACGTGAAACATTGCGGGAAAACAATCTGACACGCGACTCACTGACATCAAACGTGAAACATTGCGGGCTCTCCGAAACCAGCTTAGTCCGTTAGTGGAGTCTTTAGTCGGTTTTTCAAAAGGCCTGCATTTGTAACGGATTTAAACAGTATTACTGAGATGTCCACGACTTCGTAAGAATAAAATCAAGAGTGGCAAAAGAAAAAAAAAAAAAAAATGGCACAAATGTGTCAGAAGCTAAACTTTCAGAAACATTCAATGCTGATAATATATATGTTGCATCGCTTGAAGATACAGTACCAAGTTCCAGCCAATGGCAATACATGAACATTTTTGGCTAATTACTGTTCTATTTTCCATGTAAACTAGTAAACTTTGTACAGAGCTTCAGTTTGAGAATTTTATTGTATAAGCGTTCAAAAGATGTAAAAATAAAAGCTCATTTAACGAAGAATGGCAGCTCTCTCGCAGAGAATGGTAGAAAAAGTCTTTTGAGTAATCTCTATGATAAAAACTATTATCGACTGGCAGTGGTGGGAGTTATGAATACATAATGGATGTTAATTTCATCGAAGCTAAACCAATAGCCAGGATAATCTGAAGAGAGAGACTTGCATCCTTATGGGCCACAGACCCGAAGATGTCAAAAAACCCTCAAATGGCAGTGCTAGGGAGTGTTCGTGGCATAGTATGAATTTATATACACATTAATTAGTAGATTCTAAGAACCAATGTAATTTATGGTGGCTTAGAGAGCGTGGTGGCCTAGTGGATGAGGCACGGATTGTTGGATCGAATCCTAGCTCTGACACCGTGTTGCATTCTTGAGCATGGACGCTTCACGCTTGCCTCACTCCACCTAGGTGCAAATGGGGATCTGCGAGGTGCAACTTGTGAAGTTGGCATTAATCTAGAGCTGCAGCCTTGTACTCCTGTGTGTGGGAGTCCTACAAGTTACACCAATGGCTAGTGTAATATCTGTAGAGCGCTTCGAGTCTACAGTGAAAGACGCTATATCAAATACCGGATATTATTATTATTTATATATCACAGAGAGTAGACTATCTTTGAGGCATTTGGTAGGCCAAAATCTATATTTTGGAACAAAAATCTGTATTTTTGGACTCAAAATCCATATTTTACTGAAATCAAAAGTAATGTATATTGACATAACACTGGCATCGCAAAATCAGTTTTTCGAAGAAATTAATCTTTATGTACAATGATTATCGGTTTTGAATACTGGAAATGATTACAAGTTGGCAGCCCAGCATAACGTTTATGGTAACATAAAATGTCACATATAGAGAATTTCTTAAATTCTGTGGTACAACTTCAGGTTGATGCCTGGTAAACTTAAATTAAAACCAACACCAGGATAATAGTATTTATTAATACATTAATGCTCAGTTAATAGTTAAACAGTTAGTTAAAATCCTAACAGAAACATCATTCATTCGGACGGAGAAAAAGTTAACATTCTAGTAATACTATAGGAATTCAGAATACGCAAGATTCCAATGAGGGGTTACTGTTTTCTAATAATCCTCGCCACCGAATGCCTACTTGAAATCTGCATATTTGAATTAGAATATTTATTCATGGCCTAAGCAAACACCATTAACAAATTCTTCTTGATATCTGTTGCAGATTATTCACAACGCAGCATTCAAACTTTGGTCACGCTGGTCAAAATCCTTGTCCAAACTAAATATTTCAGCTATTGGCATAAAGCTACTTGTCTCAGCAAACCAATCAGTACATTTGGGAATTTTCCAATTGTAATGTTGCACAAACTTATTTCCAATGTGAACATCACATTTTCTTGAAAATTAAAATACTTCAAATTAAAAACCACAAATTAACTGTCAACAATTTGTTACAAGTAATTTACAGTACACTGATCAAATCCTGAATGCGATGGAAGATATTTCCACTTCCTACTGAATATTTCATAAAGTAACTTGTCAAACTAAATAAAATAATAAAACTTGACAATGTACTTATTCAGGAATTTTCAACTGGATCATGTCATATAAACATAGTTTGTGAAGTTTGAGACCTATGTTTCCATTGTTCCCAATGCAGCACATTAAAATATAAATTGATGATTTTTGTTCACAGAAGGCAGTTAATCCCTGGCCATGCCTAAATATGTGACGGTAAACCAAAAAACTATTAAAAATGAACAAATGATCAATACTGACTGGCACATAATCTATTAAAAATAATTCAACTTTAACTAAGGCAAATCATTACTCACAGGTCAGTGTAATAATTCTTAATTGAATATTATTACTTATTAACAAATTATTTGAATAGAAAGTACAATTACGGGCTAGTGATTACATTTATACGGGTGCTTAAAATACAAGGCAGTGAATTCCACCGACCATCCATAAAATGAGTTGCATTGAAAAGTTGAATATTTCTGGGATTACCTGAAGATAGATCCACACTAATAACATTGAACCCCCTCACCCTCAAAATCACAATGTTCCCCAAAAATGTGATCAACTTGTTTTTACTTTAATCCTTCAAATCTTTCAACCGTAAATAAATTCACTGAAATTGGAGGACAATCAAACTTACTCTGATTCTTACATTCTATCTGCCAAAGAACAACACTAGTTATTTTGGGAAAAGTCTCACTCATGGCTCTTATTAGTGGGATATTTTATAGAATTACAGACCTGCCAACCTCTGGGATCACAGAACTGTACATCATGGAACCGCAAAACCTGTATTTTTCATAAAAACCTGTATTTTTCAAAAATATGGCTTACGCGAGCTTACAAAATTTCGAACCCCACAATTTTGAAAATATCCATTAAAATAATTTCACTTGTTAGAAATGCAAGTATACAACAATTACAATGTTATGCAATGCTCCAACTTTAATACATGTAGCCTACATGGATAAATTAGTTTCTTCTAGTATTGTACACGACAGGGGCCTATTTTCCATTTCTGAAGAACCTCCCCTTTAAGTTCCCGGCGATGGCAAGGAATCCCTGCTGCTTGCACCGAAACAAAAAATTTACCTTTCTTAACCCCCATAAAACCGTATTCGATGGGGTAAAATCGATCGGCCATATTTTCAACGAATTCCTGTAACAAATATGGTAAAACTGTACTAATTGGCAGGTCTGAAATTAGGAGGAATCACCCATACTCGGCCGGACAATAAACACTCATGTGGCAAGCCTTGGGTTGCTCTACATAGTAATATGAATCATAAATGTGTGTTGAGAGCTGGATATACCCTGGGGAGGGGGGAAACTGAAATGGGTTGGCTCATACATAACAATTTCACAGCATCAGTGGTGCTTTGAGCTACTAACAATATCCGCCTTTGGCTACATGAAAATTAAATTTTTGTGACTTCCCCTTGGATTCCACTTCACATTTCTTCTGTACAATATCTTCCATCTCCCCTCAATTTATCAACAAAGTTTATAATGTTTCCACCGATTGAAACAATCTGTAATTTTAGAGATCTCTCGATCCTACTTGTGACACCATAAATAAACTCTGAGTAATCTTCAAAAGATAGAAAAATATGTTTTCTTCAAGCAAACACCTGTACAAGAGTGACAACACTAAAGATAATACAAACCAATGGACAATACACCACCTGTTCAGGTGACCTTCAGACTGCAAGTTCTGAGGTTACGTAGGGGCTGGTGTAGGGAGATGTCGCAGCCTGTGGGGTGGGGACTGGGAGGGGCTGCTGTACACCCTGTGGCAGATTGTCTACTGTGACGTACGGGTCGTCTACTACGTTAGACGCCAACCGAGAGATAGAGGGGGCTTCTTGCCTTGGTATAAATGTACCGATGCCGGCATCTGCTATTCGGCTGTAGTCCTCCCCCATGGAGCTCACGCCGGACGAGGTCACCGATGGTACAACACCAATTGTCACATCCTGCTTGCAGTACCCAGAGAGGTCCTCGTCTGATGATGACGGGTGTCTGGCAGGTACTCTCCTGTCATCAAGAGGTACTGGTGTCTCCTTGGAGCCATCTTGCTGGCCCCTCTCCTCTGGGGAGGGTACTAATGATTGGTCCATCACCCCTGCAGTAACCTCTGGTTCAATTTTCGGCGTCAATGGGGCGTTCCGCGCCGCTTTTGGTTGGTCATGTGACGTCGTTGAGGTGCCAGTCGGGGAGTTGTTTTCCCCCACCCTCATGTAGCTCATGCTGTCCTCACTGGCAGAGGACAACGGGCGGCTATCATTCGTGGTGGAGTCGGGGGATAACTGCTTCGAGTCTGTAAACTTGGCATAGTCTGCCGGATCACCACCGATAGCCCCAATGACCACCTTGTCATCCTCCTCCAACGAATGGTCACTCAGAATGGCTGGACTATTGGGAGGGGTTATGGTCTGCCCCATGTTGGCCTTCGTTGGTCCGCAGGTATCTTCGGGGAACACAGCGTCGTTGCTGTCCTTGTCAAAGTCCTCGCAGACCACCTTCAGACCCCCCACGGCTCCCTTTTCCTGGGCCTTGTCGTCAGGGACGAGTCTGGTACAGCTGCTGGTCGAGGTCAGGTGACCATCCATGTCGTGGATTCCCTGATCCGAGCTGGACGTTGACCCCTCTGTCGAACACATCCGGTCGAGGCCAAGCAGCTGGGTAGAGTCGTCCACGCTTCTCAGGGTATCGAAAGATTCCTTCTCGGGGATGAAGAAATGTCTCTCGTTGTAGTTCCAGGTGCTTTGATTATACTGTGGGAATCAACAGAAACAAACCTTTTGTTAGGATGACTCAATTATATAATGGATGTACAGATTGGGGCATACTTTTGAGCATTCAAGTCAATTTCCAAAAAATCTTGAAATTGAATAATGATTGTTAGACCTGGTAGATTGGGTGTTTCCATGTAAGCGCCCTCTATAATTTGGTAAGATATAATATTCAAATTATATGCTAACCGTTCTGTGAGTTGAACCTCTGTTACCTTGGGGTTAGTTAATTGTGCCAAATTTGAGACTGATATGATACTCTATGATGAAAGAAATTTAGAGCACCTAGAGCACCTTTTCCAGTGGAAAAATTAGGTCGGCAGTGTTTTTCGATCATTGCGCATTAAATTGACCATAACAATGAAATTATACCAGTTTTGGAAAAAAATATCATGGGAATAAAAATATGGTAGGCTGAATTTGTGAAATTGTAAATGAAAGTGAAATTCACTCACCATGGAGACACCATGTGCTAAGTAAGTATGACATCAATCCGCCATCTCACTGTTGAGATAGAGGTGTTACAAGCTTTGTGTCACAGACACACACAGACAGAACAGACACACCTACATACGCAGTCCTGACCGCATAGATTACTTTGTCCTTCGGCAAGTAATAACAAATTCAGTGATTGACTGCTCGTTGACCAATACCATCTACCAAATATTACATTTTTGGTTCATGTACATAAACATCATGGGAACAAAAATATGGTAGGCTGAATTTGTGAAATTGTAAACGAAATTCACTCACCATGGAGAATCCATGTGCTAAGTTTGACATCAATCCATCTTCCCACTGTTGAGAGAGGTGTTACAAGCTTTGTTTCACACACACAGACAGACAGACATACATACACACACAGTCGTGCCGCATAGATTACTTTGTCCTTCGGAAAGTAATAAACAATTCAGTTATTGACTGCTTGTTGACCAATACCGTCTTCCAAATATTACACTTTCGGTTCATGAAGATGGGCGCCCTAATAGTTAGTACTCACAATACTGTTCTTGACTGCATCTACAAAGTATGGCTCAGGCAGGTTTTTAGTGACCCTTGTGTGGTAACGGTATAGGCAGATTACACATGCCAACAGTAGAACAACCGTAAAGACTACTATGATGAATGTGATCGGAATGTTCCAACCACCTGGGGACAAAAAGAAACAAAATATTTGGTACCACTGTGTTGTGCGATCATCGTGTGGTAAAATAAGAAGCAGAAATAACAGAATAACTGCAAAGCGTATAAGAATAAACATTGATGAAATGTTCGGACTGTCTTGTTTTTATGTTGTTCTCATGTCATTGTTTGGTACCATATGAAGCAGTAATGATGACTATAATAACTGCAAAGAGTATAGAATAAACATTGATGAAATATTCGGACTGTCTTGCTTTTATGTTGTTCTCATTTCATTGTTTGGTACCATATGAAGCAGTAATAATGACTGTAATAACTGCAAAGAGTATAAGAATAAACATTGATGATTTGTTCAGACTGTCTTGTTTTCATGTTGTTCTCACTTCAATGTGTGATACAATATGAAGCAGTAATAATGATTAGAATAACTGCAAAGAGTATAAGAATAAACATTGATGAAAAATGTTCAGACTGTCTTGTTTTCATGTTGTTCTCACTTCAATGTGTGGTACAATATAGAGCAGATATAATGATTAGAACAACTGCAAAGAGTATAAGAATGAACATTGATGAAATGTTCAAACTGTCTTGTTTTCATGTTGTTCTCACTCACTGTGTGATACAATATGAAGCAGAAATAATGATTAGAATAACTGCAAAGAGTACAAGAATAAACATTGATGAAATGTTCAGACTGTCTTGTTTTCATGTTGTTCTCACTTCAATGTGTGATACAATATGAAGCAGAAATAATGATTAGAATAACTGCAAAGAGTATAAGAATAAACATCGATGAAATGTTCAAACTGTCTTGTTTTCATGTTGTTCTTACTTGAATGTGTGGTACAATATGAAGCATAAATAATGATTAGAATAACTGCAAAAAGTATAAGAATAAACATTGATGAAATGTTCAGACTGTCTTGTTTTCATGTTGTTCTCACTTCACTGTGGTACAATATGAAGCAGAAATAATGATTAGAATAACTGCAAAGAGTATAAGAATAAACATTGATGAAATGTTCAGACAGTCTTGTTTTCATGTTGTTCTCACTCACTGTGTGATACAATATGAAGCATAAATAATGATTAGAATAACTGCAAAGGGTATAAGAATAAACATTGATGAAATGTTCAGACTGTCTTGTTTCCATGTTGTTCTCACTTCACTGTGGTACAATATGAAGCAGAAATAATGATTAGAATAACTGCAAAGAGTATAAGAATA